>JAGDQP010008050.1:0-28541 GCA_022664845.1 Lepisma saccharinum | reverse complement strand
GAGAGAGAGAGAGAGAGAGAGAGAGAGAGAGAGAGAGAGAGAGAGAGTGAGTAAGTGTGTGAGAGTGAGTGAGTGAGTGAGTGAGAGTGAGTATTGTTGCTGAGGGCAAGAAGGTGTGAGTGGAAAGGAAGTGGGACCGGGAGCGGAAGAAGTGTAAATCCGCCTCTGGATACAAGTGTACCGTAGAACAGGGTTTCTCAGCGTGTGGGTCGTGACCCCCCCCAGCGGGGTCACGGATTGTATGCAATGGGGTTGCGAGAGTAGGTGAAAAAACTATGGTTTTGTAGATTAAAAATAATAAATATCAAAGATTGTATTTTACTTTGCTTGCTGTTTTTATAATGACTAAAGATAATGTATTTTTTTTAAAATAATTTATGGATAATTAGAATATTTATTATCAAATAAAGCAAATCAACTGTCATGTTTTGAAATGAAAAGCAAATATTACACAAACAAGAATGAAAACGTTACGAAAGATTGCACTAGTTTCATTTTAGTGTGCAATTTCAGCCTGTTTTGATTTAACCAGTTTCAAATATTAATTTCAATTTTCGTGACACACACTATCAAATAACTTTCAAGTGACGAACAGTTTCTGGCCTTTGTTTTAATATTCATATCGAAGAGAAACAAAGTTCACACAAGTACGAAGTTGTAAATAGAATGATGATTCTTAAAACTTCAGATACCATAATTTCTTTATGCCGTAAAAGATGCAGTTCTACGTCAAAAGTTATCCCTGTTCTAGTGTCATATATATGACAGCCCTGTTGGTCTAGTTGTTACCATTGGTAACTGCTGATCGTGTAAAGTTCCGGGTTCGATTCTCGGCTCTGCCAAGCGATTTTTTCCAAATCGACAGTCTCTGGAACGGTGCCCACCCAGCGTCATGATGCAATTAGGGAGCTGTTGTGAATAAAATATAGTGGCGATCACAGTTGAGATCTTCGACTCTCTTTTCCTAATACGTCTGATCAGCGTGGGAGCAGCAGACCAATTTTTCTGCCTGCGGGAGAGGCCTCATCCAGTAGTGGATTGAATATGACTGTGAATTATGTATAACTCAAAGTGGGTCGCCGGTTAGAAGACATGGTAAAAGGGGGCTCGCAGTATGGAAAGGTTTGAGAAACGCTGCCTTAGAACACTGAAGATAACGTTTAATTAATAAAATGAAATTTATTTTTTCCAACGTTTATAAATTACGAACACTATGCCTCACAGCTGTTATTTGTTTTTCGCCATTTGTGTGCCTTACCTGGCGAAGTACGGTACTTGATACACGCGTAATTTGTGTGTGCCAAAGTTAAACATAATCTCAGTGATTGTAAGCTTTTGGAGAGAAGAGAACTGAAGCTTATTCTTCCACGTTAACTTACGAAGTAAGTTCATTCCTTCACGTGTTAAATTGTCCTTGTTGTTTTCTGATCACCGTTCTCCCTCTCCCATAATCACAAAATGTGCGTAATTCGACGTCGTATCGGGGCAGCTTTGAACAAAAAGAATTGGGCAAATTTGAGCAAGGTAGCAGCTTCTGTCCCTTCAGCTAAAACTTACTGTTGAGAAGAAAAATTATTTTGCAACAAAATTTATATTATTAACACTGTTTCATTCTTTTCATTATATATATAAAAGCATTTCATGTGTAATGTGTAAGTTTTTTTTTACAAAATTTCTAAGAGTTCAAAGTTTATGCAATCCTAATGGTTACGCAATCCTCATAACACCTATAAAGAGACAAGCAAGCAAGTCAGTTCAAAGTTTATTAACAACTGCGTAGTTTATATTCTTTGTATGGCTAGTAAAACTTCAGTTTACTTTCTTCTGCTTCCGTATTTTTATTTAGAAGCATTTACAAAGAAAGTAATTGTTCTTGTAATAAAATTAAGGATGTGTTCAAAACTGCCCCAGTCATGTTCAAAGCTACGCCACCCTTGTTCAAATCAACCCCCGGGGGAGGGACCTTTGAACGATAGCCTCCCAGTTCCTGTCCTTGCTTTAAGGTGACAATGAAGTACGTAATTTTCTTCGGCGAGCTTAATATGTTCCCATACACATGTTATTTATCTCCCTGAACAAATTCTCTGAGTGTGAGGAAACAAATTAAATTTGCCCAACTACGTGTTCAAAGGTGTACCCCTCTCTCCTACATATTAAACAATATTTATATTGAAAAAAGTAGTGCGGAAGTTTTTAAAACTTATTTCTTGATATTTTTATTTATGACTGAACTTTCCGAATAACCGATCATCCGGATAATCGATGCCCTACTGTAATATAATTCTGTGTAATTTATCACACAGGAATTGCTCTTCTACAATTTCCTTTGTTACCTTAGAAATGATTTATTACAGATTTCAATATGAGAATCAGTATGTATGGGTTAATCAACCGTAGAACGACAGTTAAATTTCCTTGACCCTCAATAATAATCGACTTCAGGATAGGACATCATTCCCTGAAATATTATTTGAAGAAAGAAAAAATAAGACTGGAAACGGTGGAAGGGATTTCATACAGAAAAAAAAATAGATTTCGTATTGATTTTATAAATCAATAAATAATAATCCTTACCTTTTCGTTTATTAAAGCATAGATGAATGCGACCGAGGAGTGGAATTGATCGTCTGTATACTTTGAAATTCATAGAGGCACCCATATCAGTTTCGTAGTGCGTGAGCAGTATCTAGAAAACGATCTATGATTTAGTTTTTAGGTCGTCACCTATGGCATTTTAAGAAAGTCGTGGCATTTGGAACACTATAAGGTAAAAAAAAAAAAAAAATCTTTCGTGAACATTGTTGAAAAATGAAGTTTCTTTCCTCTTTCATTTCTTAGAATTATGAAAACATTTTTTTTTTTCACACTCGGGAGCAATTGCAAGGTACTTTTACATTTTACCAATATTTATGATTACTTTTGATGATCACATGAAATAGTTAACTTTTCTGTTTTATAATGTAAAATGTGTTCTTTTCTTAACCATAAGAATATCCAGTAAACAAGTTACATTATTTGTATTAAATTATTGTTATATTATTATACATATATTGCCGAAAGGGACAGTTTTTTAAGCAAACTTAACTTACATCCTGATTCTGTAATCCCTTTTTTGTTACACCTTACTATATCTTATTTAAAACTGTTAATGAGTTGCTGTCATTCTGTTTCCCATCAACCATACGGTTTCTACGTTACCACTGTTCTATCCGGTTTTTGTATGTTTTTTTTTTATTGTCTCCAGTATTATCTGTCTCTTGCCCACTTTCTCCTACGTTTCCTTGTTATTCATAATTTGTATTCAGTTCATTTTTATTGTCCTTTGTTTTGTACGTTCACATTTCCAATCACTCTTTCGTGCTGTCCGTTTCCATTCCATAATACAACACCTCGCTCAAAATGTTATTCAATATTTTCCTAATTCTTTGCTTATCCATCTACAGAAAAAAAAATCGTCTTAATTTTGAATTTTATTTAAAACCTTTGGACAATTTTGGCTCAGGCCGTATAGTTGAGGATGGGAGAATTGGTGGAATGAAGAAAGTGGGAGGAAACTGGAGAACCCAGAGAAAACCCACGCACACTGTGTTTGTCCGCCACAACGCCCACATGGCATAAGGGCCCAAAGCGCCAGTGGTGAGCGCGCTACCGCTGAGTCACCCGCGGGCCGAAATTGTCTTACTGAACTCCTCTTTCGTCATCGCTATTCTTGCCTTCGTTTTCATACTTTGTATTTCTACCTGTAATACCAAAGGGAACTATACAGAGAATCTACCAGAATTGATAAATATGTACGCATTTCTTTTTGGCTTCGAAGAAGTTTCTTCGTCTCTGACCTCAGCAGCTTATTTTCTTAAACATCCTGATAAATTGAAGCTTCTGATTGGTTCGTACTGCCATCTTTCAGCTAACAGGAATGCTGAACCAATAACAGAGTTTCAGTTTACCAGCATATTTAAGAAAATAGCATCAAAGACATCTACCGGTGAGGAAAGGAAGTTATTCGAAATCAGAGTGAATTGCACTGACATTTAAGAATACCTATACTTCTTTGTGTATATAGTTGTCTGTGATGAACTTCTCAGTTACTGAAAGTTTCCTACCTGTTCTACTTTTTCTGTTCAAATTACAATTCTTCAAGCTTGTCTTACTTAATTCTACGTTCCTCACAGCTTTTAAACTCTTATATTGCGTTCGTTTTTAGTAATTCTTGCCCGCTACTATAGATCTCTTTGAAAGTGACTGACTCTTTTCAATTGTACCTCAGCTATCCAAACAATAACGCAGTCATACATTTATGTAGCTTCACGAAGTTTGGTGACAAGGCCTGTTCAATGTCACCGATTTTTTTTTTTTTTTTTTTATTAAAGTTAGGAGAAAATGGAGCACAATAGAACTGCCGGTGGATGTGACTGTCATGATGTAAATTGCGCATGCGCAGTGTAAACAAACGTGGAAGAAAGTAATGTATCTGTTGCTGTGGAACACCACTGTATCAAGTTTCTGATAAAGAAAAAGATGAAACCAGCTGAAATTGTGCGTAGATCCGAAGTACAGATTGAAACAAACGTCACGAGTGCGAGTGAAAGTTTGCGAAAGGACGAGAGTTAGCCGTCAGCCGCTAAGGTTTGCGGAACTCACTTTTGCGACATGAAACATGTGATGCACGTCGATTTTTGTTTGGCAGAAGGGACAAAAATTAATACCAACCATAATTCTACATTGCGTCAGGGTTCCGTACGCAATGCCATTCGCAAGAAAAGACCTGGGATGTTGTCGGGACATGTTATTGTCTTCATGAAAATGCCCTCTCACATTCTCTAATTTTGATTGTTACAACGCTGGCCAACTTGCACTGGACAGCGTACAGTCCACACTTAATCCCCAGTGATTATCACTTGTTTGGACCCCCCTAAGGAGCCTCTGGGAGGGAAGAAATTTCAAACTGATAAAGCAATACAAAAAGGTGTCCTGTAGCTTTTACGACAGCATCCCAATTTCTACTTTAAGGGAATGGTCGGCAGCGGTGCGTGAACGCTGAGGAAGAATACTTTGAAAACCCTACTTCGTTTTTTTTTTACTTCTTTCCATTTCCGATTTTGAAATAAAAGGTTTGTTCAACGTTGAACGACCGTTGTAAAATGGCTGTTTAAACCACTGAACGGTTGTTTGCACTGAGGAAGATCCTTCTACGGATTATTTGAAACTCTAGCAGCCATCAGTTGACTAAACTTAAAGAAAAGTGAAGAGACAATTGTGTGAATTTACTGCCCGCAAGTTTTACGGAAAGCGACGCACATGTTACCTGGAGAGAGAACAAAAAATCCATGAATTCTCTTCCTTCTATCAAGAGTTTAGATTCCTCAACAAGGGATTCAATAATCCTGCAAAGAATTTCAAAGTCATTCATTATTTTGAGTTCTTATTCTGTATCGATTCAACTCTCACATCAGCGTGGTTGGTTACCTTATCTGTTTAGACATGTTTCTTGTAGTCATGGCAACGGAGGTCTGTCACGTCATCTGCTTTCTGTTGATAAAATAAAAAAAACATGTTTTTGCGATAGAAAATACATGTTTGTTTCAAGTTTAAATGATGACTATGTTGAATGTTTTTATTTTTATCTATTTATGGTCTTTAGGCAACTTGGGCTTATGCCATAATTGGGAAGGGGATAGGATATTGGAAGAACACCAGGGTTTAATTTGAAGGCACCAACTGAGCATTTGCTTGGCGTGACTGAGGAAATTCCTGGGAAGACTTCAGTCAGGAGGGGCCGTTGGGATCGTTCCCATAACCTTCCAATAGGTATGTCGACGTTCTACTATTAACTGAGATACGTAACGGACGCTCGGTAGGATGACTGTGTTTATATTAGACTCGCATTTAGTTTGTTACTAATTTGAAGAATCTAAAATAAAGGCGATTTTTATTTACCCTTGAAGAAAATATTAAAATGTGTACTAAGTGGAACGTGTACTCAAACACGCAAGATTTCATGTTATTTTCTGCTGAAACTAACTCGCACTTCTGATCGCATGCAATCATTCGCATGAACAATTAATTGGATGGTAGACGAGAGTATAAGCGTTGCAAGTAATCTCTCAACGACTTTATATTAACATTAAGTAAGTTCTGAATATCAAATTTCTTTATTTTTTTGGATTTGAAACCCGTAATTTCGATTCAGTGGGAAAACTTTACCTGTGCACAGTGTTATTAGAACATTCCGAATAGCAACAAAAGTTAGGCAATGAAGGGTTTAGAGACTAAGCTAATATAACCCCCACCCCACTCCAGATTCTTACACAATAATTGTTCTATATGAGCGCAGACAGCAAACAATTGAAATAGGATTCGTAAGGCATGGTTGTACATACAGGGTGTACATTGGGTGGCTTAGGATGTCTTTAGGGAACGTGTTTACATATAGCGGCGAGCACTCAAGAGGTCGCAGCCGTTGAAGGAAATAAAACCTCTGTGTAAGGAAGAACCTGCTACCTAAAAAAGTGTGTTCCTGAGACTCGATCATTCCTTCATACCGTTGACCGTGGAAGATCCTGACTTCTGGTTCCTCTTTCAGCCATTGCAAATCATCCCAGTGCAGCCTGTTGCTTTCGCTACCTTCAAGTGTAATTATAATGATATTATCCTTGTCGTCCACACCACATATCAATCTTTTATGCTTATTCAAAATTGCCGATGAGAGCAGGGTTTAGAGCTCGACGCTTACCCCATTATTGATCCTAGATAGCGACTTTAGCCACTAGTCTACGAGTGATGGAATTTAAATTAGACGTCCGAATTTTATTCGATCTGAATATATAGTGACTCTACTGTAATTCTTCTTTCCACCAGAGTACAATTATTTAGCCATGGATCCCAGCTTAGATTCTGCAAAGCCTAAATTAGAAGAATCCCTCCACGAAACATTTAATAAGTTTAAATGTCAGTTCTCTCAATTGTTTACATTGTTAATCTCAAGTTTGTCTTATGTCGACCATTTTGAACTCAACAACACTATAACAGTAGCAATGTACTTCAAAATATGAATAATAATACCTTCTCAAGAAAATGCATTAGCAAAATTAAACAAACGAAAGCACTTCAAATAAACTCTGGAGATGTTGAACATAGTAAAGAAAACGTTTTCGATTTAGGCTAACTTTCTTGATAAATTTGATATACAATACTTCGCATCGATTGAGGACACAATAAATTTTTGATGTAATCTTTCTTCCTCTGTGAATTTAATCAGTCGCACAAAAACAGACACAGAAAGATATTAGGTTCGATATTCGTGACCTAATCGATCCTTTTATGGTCTAAAAGTTTTGAGACAGTGTGCGTTGTTTCACAAGTTACAGTGTTACAAGACTGAATCTCGGCTGGAACATACCTGACTGAGGTTTTTCCAGTTTTTTTCCTGTCACACCAGGTAAATGCCGGGATGACACCTTCAACATAGTCCCTGACCGACAACTTAAATCCTTTCCTCTCCCTTATGCGGACCTGAGCCTTAGATGCATACAGGTCATGAATAAAATTCAAATTCGTTCCGAACATCTATATAAGTTTCAGTGCTGTATCTTAAAAATTAAATATATAAATAAACAAACAAATGTAAAGCTCGTGATATGTTAAAGTTCGTGTGTGTGTTGCAATCTACATAATGCTCAAATCAATCGTATAAGTTTATAGTTTTAAGTCTTCCCCTCCCATCAACCCAACTTAACCTATGCTTGCTTTTATTTCTTGCTTGGATAAAATTTCAACTTATTTTATGACATGTTGAAATGTGTTAAGTTCTTTTGCATGAATTAATTACATGTGTTCTTTTTTTCAATTTCTTTTCAGAAGACAGCATGGTCTTGCAATGTCTGATGACGATGAAGCAAGCAAGAAGCATAATGATGATGATGATGATCGAATACCTATTCAGTTGGCTTATTTGAGTCTTAGCCCTCGGCACCCACCATTCAGTGCAACCAAAGTTCGAATCCCAACACGTCCCAATGTACCGGTGCTTGTTAAACCATCAGCCAGTCGTCTTCCACCATTTATTAGTGATGCCAAGATTAAAGTATCCAACTCATTTGTACTTGCCAATAATATTACTCCGTTGCACGCGACTGCTATCAACGGGGATAAGTATGGACTACAAAGACTTCTTTCAGGTACGTACGTTAAATTCTCTACCAGCAGTACATTTTGGGGCAATTTTCTGTTTTAAATGAGATTAGTAGAACTCGACTGAGCAACAAAGCTGAATTCGAGTAATTATGTAAGATATTGAAGTTTGATAATGCCTGAAACGTACTTTCAAACTACACACTGAGTAACTTGCTACACCCTCTCTCTTACCCAACTTGAGCCAAAGGTGCTTATAGGCTATAAATATATTTTTTTTTTCAAACTGAAGTTAAGATGGTACACACATAAATCATCGCATCATGCTATATATAAAACTTGACTCTTATATTTTATAGTAAATCTAGATAATCATTTGTTTTGAGACGTAATTCGTGAGAGTTTTAAAATATTTAACAAAAGCAGTGTCCACAAGAGAAACTGAAGTGGTTATTTCCGAGACTACTACCTTTAGGCTTAGGCAGCAACCGCTCTGTCCCCTCGTCAGTCTGTCGAAAACTTTTAACTCAGGAACTACTAAGGTGATTGAGGTGTCGTTGAGAAGGTCTCGGCGAGGCGAGTTTAAACCAGTATCATTCATCCAGATCGCAGGGGTGGGCAATATTCAACTCAGGAATTACTAAAGCTATGGAAATGTCTTTGGAAAGGTCTCGGCGAGAAGAGTTCAAACGCAGATCACAGGGACGGGCAATTTTCAAGTTAGGAACTACAAGGGCTAGGACGGTGACTGAGGTGTCGTTGGAAAGCGCGAGGCAAGTTCAAACTAGTATCGTTTATCCAAATCGCAGGGGAGGATCCCTGGATAAGGAGTGGGCATTTTTTAACGCAGGAACTACAAGGACGAGGACGGTGGTTGAGATGTCGTTAGAAAGGTCTCAGGGAGACGAGTTCAAACGCATACTACAGGGGCGGGTCTCGGGACAAGAGAACATTTTCAGCTCAAGGTCGTTGCAAACATCACGCCGTAATTTTTCCAACGAAATCTTGATCATTCAAACAGGATGCTCGCTGCTGAAGCCTGGTGCTAGCGTATATACACAGTCCCCGACTGAGCCTCGACTCACTTGTTTAATCTTAAAAACGAGTATCGAAATTCAATGTGTAGGGAAGCGAGGGGTAATTCCGAACACCCTAATTGCCAACGACTCGTAACATTGTCGAGTGGACTTTGGTTCTCCGTTTCTTCATGTAACGCACTTTTATGAGAAACAGTGAAGTGTGTGAGCGTCTTGTTGCTGTCCACAATATACATGCAGAGAATTTTCACGCATCTGTTACAATGTAAGGAGTTAGTCGTAGTCGCATAGCACTAACGTCATTTCAATTCGATAGTTAATATTTTTTTTACTAAAATTAGGTGACATTGACCTGACCACAACACTAAGACCTTGGTTCAGACGGGAAGTGGAATATTCCATGGAAGTATAAAGTGGGGTAATACCGAACGGCAGACTTTTGGTGCGTTCGGATTACCACACTCGAATATATCGACATTTAGTTGTGCATTTCCGAAAGAAGTTGATGTGAAAAATTGTGTAAGGGTCAAAAACTTCATTATACTGGGAGCACTGAAGATTACGTGCATGTGTGCGGAGGGGATATGAGAAGTATTGGATGTAAGATTTCCACTTTTTTGTTGAAAGAAGTGACAGACTCGTAACCGGGGTTCATTCTACATCCCTCGGGTTGTAAATCCCAGTAGGTATAAAGAAGATACAGGGAACTTTTTAAAAATTTAAAAATAAGGAATATTACTGCATTTTCTGCAAGGAGAAATATACCCTTTTAAGGAGGAATTGATTCAGTGTAGTTCTTGTCGAATGTGGTATCATGAGCAGTGCAGTGATTTCGGTCCAAAATCCACAGAAAAAAAAATACAAGTGTGACCTGTGTCGGTAAATGAATAGGGATTATGAGTAACTCAACACTTAGCTTAAATAATAAAAAAAAATGTATATTTAGAGAGTGGTTCAGTTAACTGGATACCAGAATTGTGGTGAGAAACATGTGTTAATGTACTCGTGTTAAAAAAAAAAAAACTTGTCTTTGTTCTCAATAGTAATCAAACAATGTATCAGTTCGAAGTCCAAGACTACAAAGTTTAATTTAATGTATAAAACTTATTTACATTGTTCACGGTCTTTCAGAAATAACTCTAAATTTATAACCGTTCGCAATTACCTCTCGCTCATCTATGTGCAAGGGCGCGTATCAGGGGGCGGGCAAAGGGGGTGCCCCCCCCCTAGCCGGAGAAAATTATACTATGCAAGATAGAAAGAAAAATAAAATGTTTATATGTACTTTCTATATTTTATTTTTATTTACTTTTATTTTATTTATTTATTTATCGTCAACACAACAAGCTATATAGCTCAGTTAGAGTGTTATTTAAAATGCTCATTTACAGACGTTTTTATTACAACATTTCTAAATGCTTTGGAAGACGAAGACATATCACATAATTATATCTTATTCGATGGCAGTTCTACACATTTCATTGTAAGTAGCATTTTCTACAGATTGGTGACTTCGTCATTATATTGTCCTTGCCTTTTTGGAGTGGAAGAGACCAGTGTTGTCTACGCGAGTTTTTAACGAAACTAACAATGAGACTAAGTATGTGCAGTGTAAGCTATTTTGAATTATTTTCCTAAGAAATGCTACGTCTTTGCTCTAACGAAAATAAGCATAGTACCTTTTCTCTAATGTAGAAACGTTGTTAAATTTTCCCCCATACTTATTACAAATCCTATAATTGTAAAAGCGTCATTTGTAATATTTTTTTTTATGTGGCTGTTAAACGTTATTTTCATATTAAACGTGAAACCAAGATTTTTAACTACGTCGGTCCTACTTAATGCATACTTATGAATTTAACAATTAAATCTATAAATCCTTTTATTTCTACTGAATGATAAAACTTCGTATTAACTGAAAGTTGATTAATAGCGCAACAGTTAGTAAAGTTGTCTAAACTATGCTGTAGTTTTATGGCATCTTCATGGAATTAATTTTAGCATCTATGAGGTCATGCGCAAATAAACACTTTTTCATTATCTGGGGTGAATTCCGTTAAGTCATTAATGAACAAGAGGAATAACAACGGTCCAAGATTCGAGCCTTGCGGGATTCCTGACAGTGCTGTATATTCATCAGATTCGTGTTCCTTAAATAGAACAGACTGTTTGGGATTAGTTAGATAATAGCATATGAACCTAATCAAGGATGGAGAGAAGTGATAGTGATTTAATTTACCTAGTAATACATTGTGATTAACTCTGACAAAGGGTTTTTCAAAGTCAATATAAATCGCATCGACTTGCTTTTCTTCGTTCAACGAGTTTCCAATAAAATCTGTAACAATTCTAAGGTTCGTTACCGTGGATTTTTTGAGACAATGCCATGTTGTTTAGTTGAAATAACTGGCTTCGCATGATTAACAATTCGTTGATATACAATCTGTTCAGAGACTTTTGCAAAGACTGGTAAGATTTCTATAGGCTGTGGTTGGTAATTTCTCGTCTGTCGTTTGTTTTAGTTATTGGACAAACTAAAGCAGATTTTCATTATTAGGGGAGAATACATGTTTTGAGTGCCAAGTTGAACGCAATCAATAGGGAATATTTAAATTTATTGATATATCCTTTCACTATATACGAGAGTATGGCATCAGATCTAACTGTCGTTTTGGATTTTAGATTCTTGATAGCCTTTTCTATTTCCTTCATATGTATTTGGTCAACAGACAGAATTCTAATTTCTTCGTAATCCGTAGAATTAATATCAAAATTACTGAACAATTGAAAAGAGGATACAAATACTGATTGGAGCAAACGTCGTTATTTCTTCATTGTTACACAAATCCGACCTTCAAATTTTTAATTTATTTGAGGGAAGATGTTTCGTTTTGTTTTTAATAAATTTCCACAGTTGACCTGGATCATTATTGATATTATTTTTAGAATTTAATATAAATGTCTTCTAGGCTATTTTTATGTTTTTTCTTTTTTACTTCCCTACGCAATCGAACAAATTCCTGATAGACGGGTTATGAATTTTCAATTTGGTATGTAGACTTTATATGATAAATTGTTTTAACCTTGAGTTTCCTAATAATGTATTTTGTAAACCAGCACGAATACTTTGGGACAGAGTTTCTTTTGCAGGGGATAAGTTTGATAAATATTTCATAAATAATATCTTAAAGTTTACTAAGTCATTAACATTATTACACTCTTTTAAGCATTCCTAATCAGAATGTACTTCTTGACATGGTTCTTTTTGTGCCCATAATTTAAATATTGTAGTGGTTACCTTGTTGATAACTTTCAGTAAATCATAAAAAAAAAACCAGTCACTTCATCCTTGTCCCCCTCTGGAAGGCACAAGATTGGCGCCGTTGCCTATGTGTGTTCCTTTCTTATGTCCCTGGTGCAACCTTTCAGTGAATGGACCGATTTTAATGAAATTTCTGCGTTTTTTTTACTGTAGTAGTATCTTTAAGATACATGTAGAAAAACGTACACAGAAGAAAGAAAATCGTACAGCCATATTCATAGAAAATGACCAAGGGGTGCACTCCTAGAAGTTGTACAATATGCTAATAACTAAGCAATATTGGACACCGATTTGAAATCTGTTATGCTGTTATATGATGATATGCTTGCAACATAAATTAGTTCAGTACACCAGATTGTGTAAAATTTCTCACTCGGAAAATATCGTTTTCAGTGAATGCACAACAAATTCATTGATTGGGATGACTTCTTCTTTCACAACCCACACAACGCGTATGTTTGCTTTGGATGTAAGGAAAGATATGATTAAACGAAGAAGCGAATGAAATAATCATAGCCTTTTTAATATAAAGACGGTGCACTAAAAAAATACAATAAAAAGTATAATTTAAAAAATAAAACGACTTCAGAAATTCTACTAAAAAGTAAACAAAATAAGATACACGATTGCTAAGAAACTTCATTGAATTATCTTACAACCTTCTTAAAAATTAATGCTGTACACGTTAGTAAACTGTACTCATTCAGCCAGTCTTATCATTGTGTCGAATTCAAGAAGATGGTAAGATAATTTAATGAAGCTTTGTTAGCTATCGTGTATCTTCCCTTTTTTTACATTTTAGTGCATTTTCTTAAGTCATTTTAATTTTCTTAATCTATTCATCTTTTTTGTGCACTCTCTGCAGTGCCAATCTTGTTTTGAAAGGAGATCTTTGTATTAGTTCAGTCATCGGATATAAATGAATCGAATTAAAGTGAAGATCCACTGAAACTCACGACACTAAAACATTTACTATCAAGTCCGATAGCTCAATCGGGCGGTGGTCAATTCGAATCTGGAAGCAAATCATTTTGATTATCAGACGAATCGATTAGTTCCACCCATCACATGAAAAACTAATTATATTTTCTTTCAGGAATTCCCAAGCATGTTTCTGTCCAGATTTTTCAAAGAAGAAATTTATAGTAAAACTTTTCAGTATTTTACTTATATTGTTTAACTAAAATATAAAAGGAATGCTAGTTC
Organism: Lepisma saccharinum; assembly: GCA_022664845.1. Classification (NCBI taxonomy): domain Eukaryota; kingdom Metazoa; phylum Arthropoda; class Insecta; order Zygentoma; family Lepismatidae; genus Lepisma; species Lepisma saccharinum. Next base: position 14,846 of record JAGDQP010008050.1, on the reverse strand, counting down.
ATAATTGTTCTTTTGAATTATCTTCCAGGTTTCTTTACGGAGGTTGAAGCCCGCGACAGATGGGGCCGAACACCATTAGCATATGCTGTTCTTGGAGATCGGCCACAGTGTGTGGATGTTCTCCTGAAATCCGGTGCCAAACCTAGCATTAGAGACGAAACAAGTAGATCTGCTTTACACTGGGCTGCTCATAAGGTACAAACATGCTCATTTTGTACTCCGTTTCCTATCACATATTTGAAAGGTGTCAGATCAACAAGAACTAAGTGACAACACGTATTTGTGAACAAAGCAAACATTAATTACAAGTCTGAGAACATATGCGGGCTCGCACGGACAATATAACGTAAATGTCACATCCATACAACTAACAGCATACCAATAGTAGACCGTAGCTTATCAGTTATTGTAGATTAAAAGTGCTCCGATAAGGGTTGTTTCGGGTCATTTGACCGGTTGAAATGAAATTTTGCATACAACACCTAGACAACATAAGAGTTCTGACAAGACAAATTCTATGTGTATGACATTTCATGAAATCAAGTGAACCTACAAAGTATACCACTCCTAGAAGAGTATTTCTAGGACTATGCTGTTGTACAAAATAGGTAGTACTCAGGGATGGCTTAAGTTATCCAGACCCAATTTTTCATGGCAAGTGCCAAGGACATGAAAATACTACAATTTTAATTTCAAGACAATTTCTTGTACAGATACAAAGTATTTTACGTATCGAACCACTGCATTTTACTAGTAAATGCACTTTTTCGAGTCCTGTTTAACAATCAGTCGCTCGTGGGTGCAAAACTACACTTAGTTTAAAGAATCATTATGTAATCTCGTACAATAACAAACTGATCAATAAATTGTAACTCTAGGAGGAACAACGTTGAAACAAATACACGCAAAACAGGGGTATGAAAGAAAGATAGTCTAGCAAATACTCCTAATTGTTAATTCGTAAAATTAATATCAACATAATTTTCTGAATGATCTACACTTCTGTTCTTAGTTATCCTTAAAGGCCGCTTTAGACGGTACAATTTCTCGTACGATCTCTCGTATGAAAGAATGTATACAATCCATAGTACGAGATATTTCGTACGATAAATCATACAATATTGTATAGTGTTTTACACGGTACAATTTTGGATACGATGGGATAATGATGAAACTGCTGGAGTTTATAGTTGTGACACCTCTGGCTTTTAGGGTAATTATGCCGCAGATATTTGTGAAAGTATAGTCCATTTAAAAAATAGAAAATAATTAAAATATTGATAACAATTAATCTTGACACAACAGAAATTCAGTTAATTGTAATGTCAAATTCTTCTACCAAGGTAATCTAACTTCTACTAGGTTTCAGTGGTAACGAAATTGTCGTAGTACTACTTTTTTCCTCCAAAAAAGATATTTCAATGCGGACACAAAAAACGAAAATTTTGCTGTCTTCGGTGATAAGTTCGGAGTCATGTGTGTTTTGTTTTTACAATATTCCTGAGTTAACAAGATATGTGACATTACACAGCACTTCAAAAGTATATAAATCGCGATATATTAACTCCTATTTATACATATGGGGGCAATTAGTAACACTGCGGTTTAACTACTTCTATCACAGAGCAATGGAAACGCCTCAAAATGCTACGTTTTACGTTCCTATAAGCATGAAATACTTGCAAAACACAAAAATGAGGAGTAATGTAGATTTTATATGATTTATAGCCTCATTTCACACAAGGTATACAGGTGTGAATAGGGTTGGTCAGCTGTCTTAACCCTTGAATAAAAATTAGTTCGTTCGATTAATTACCTAGCTCATGCATTGACTTGCACAGCTCTGTGTTGACGTCGACATTCTACTTACATTATGTCTACTTCTGTAATTATTCTTCAATGTATTTCATTATTTCGGATGCACAGAGCGTATATGTTTATCAAAATAATTGGTGAGGAATATCATTGCAAAGATACCGGTATCCTCTACATTACTTCCCTTCATACTTATCATGATTGCAGCAAATTCGGTACTCTACGCACAAGAAGAACAATGAAAATCACCTTAACTCCATCGCACAATATATAGGAAAAGCAGTAGCTATTAGATCACATCAGAACTTTGTCTTTATATTTTTAAACATATTTATCACGTATTTAGTACCTTTTATGGTTATAGGAATGAAAAACGTAGCATTTTGAGGTATTGCCAGTCCTCTATAGCAGAAGTAGCTGTACTGCAGTATCACTGACCTCTTTACACTTCCCTTAAAAACATTGCTTTATATCTTTATACCTGTAATAGTTTATTATGCCATTATGTATGTTAATTTCTGCATCAAGTAATAACATTAATGTGTTCTCTTTGTGTCGTAATCCATAACCAAATAGCCGAATAGGAAAGGACGCTATATTGCCAGTAGGGGCGCATGTACGAAAAATCCGCTGAAAAATAGGACCGTTTCTATTTAGAGAACACATCGGAGATAGCATGAAAAATCGTACGATCTGCACTTTACACGATCAAAGAATGTAACCGATGGGATTGCACACGAGGGATCGTACGAGAAATTGGATTGTCTAAAGTGGCCTTAATAGTTATACATTTTGTAAATAACTGAAAAATTATTTTCTACTTTTCAGCACATTTTTGTTTACTTATTGTCTACTTTTTAGTACAAATGAAACATCACTTAACTGGAGTGACTCGGATTAGGAATTATGCCCGTGGGAGAGACATCTGCTAGCGTTCTAGTGAACTACATGAGCATAAATAACACGACGGGATCATAATAGTAATCATTCCGGAAGTTGTAATACCGTTCTGACGTAATACCGCAGTGACGAATGCTCTACGAATAATGTATGCTGTAGAGATAAAACTTCTAAACCACGGTTTGCAAATTGGCTCTGTGGATGAGTGAATAAGAAGGCTGCTTGCTAAGCAGCAGACCCGGGTTCGAATCCACGTGATGTCATGCTGTACTTTTTCTTCGTTTTATCTGTCAAAAACATTTTTATATTCTCATATCTATTATTAATAAGTTAGTTACTAAGGGTTGAGTTAGGTTATGTTAGAAAAATCAAGTGCGTTCATTATACGCGATAGGAAGACAGTATAATAAAAGTACTGGTCCTTGAACCGGAAGCTATGATGATTACTGTTATGATCCGGACGTATAAATAACATTATCAAACAGCAGGGGACTGGTTGCTGGCTTTGTGTAACAGTTTGATCTTCGGATCACTGGCGGGGTAACCCGGCTTCGATTCCTGACGAGGTGACGATTCCTTGTTTCTTTCAAAGAACATTTTTGTACTTATAAATAGTAGCTCCGTTTTGATTTATTTTTCATTTTTAAACATTTTGCAAAATGAATGTAAATGGATTATTTGTTATACTACGCATCTTCAACATTTTCACACAATTCACGGACGTAAGTTGGGTAAGATTAGACACAAGGTAGTTAGATTAGGTATTGAATATAATTAGGTAAAATCAGATTAGATCTTTTTTCATTGTACGCGATGCAACAAAGTTTCCTTGTTCAATGTAATTCAAAATTATGTCCTCTCTTGCGGCATACTCCCCAAAGATTATCCTTTACAGAAAGATTAGTATGCTCCATGTTAATTCGATGTATCGAGTTTCGACACTAGCGGGGCCAAACTCGCAAAACCTGTTGTTAATCAATGTTTCCATCCATTGAGATTGGTTACCAATGTTACCATATCCGGAAAGAAGTTACAAAGTTATGACAGTGTAGCAAACCTTTACTCCCTATACCGAATCAACCGTCACTTAACAAGATGTTGAAAAAATAAAGCTGCAGAAAAGCTGTGATGAACATGGAATGAAAATAAATAAATAAAACAAAAGGGATGGTAATTGTAAGAAATCGAACCATATCAAACATCAAGATTGGAAGGGAAAAAGTAGAACAAGGTATCTAGCTTCAAATAGTTGAAAAGTATTATAAGTCAGGATATGACATGTGAAAAGAAGATGGAGGTGAGAATAGTGATGATGGCGAAACAGTGTTTACTGAAAAGAATCAACACGAATCTGTTGCTGATCGATAAACAAAGATTTTAGGAAAAGACTGGTTTGTATGGCGTATTGTGTTGTATGGAGTAGAAACATGGAATCTACGAAAGCGTGAAGAAAGAAAATTTGAAGCCTTTGAAACGAAGAATAGAATAAAAAATAAGCTAGATACAGAAGATGCGAACTGAAGAAATGCTGAGACAATAGGCGAAAGACGAACAATACTAGAGACTGGTTAGTGAATAAATAAGAGAAAAAGAAACTTGTTAGGACATTAACAGCGTAGAGATTGTGTACCGAGGTTTGCAATTGAAAGTATGTTTGAGGGGAAAGAGAAGGCGAATCCACCTGTTGGACATTATTAAGAAAGATAAATCGTGTGTTGAGATAAAGGACAAAAAGAAAGATCGAGATGAATGGAGAGGGCTTAGCTTGCATTGAAGAACCCATCGCCTTTACTAGAATACTATATTAATGATGAATACATTTATATTATGGGGAAGAGAGTAGATGGCTGACCCCCTCGTGATTTTGGTCTAAAGGTTAGGTTAAATTTGGTTTGTTTGCATTCTAAACTGAATAAATAGCTTCTAGATTACGTAAGGGTAGGTTAGTTTAGGGTAGGGTAGGGTCCTTAATATCCATCACAGCGGGTCAGTCATCTACACCCTTGCCCTATTATGTTCTTACCTAAAACATGTGTCGTAACCTTATGATTAAAACAGCACCGCAGTTGGATACTGAAAGCCTGCCGTTGCTTGTTGTTGCTGCTGATACTGTACGGTTATTCTGCTAATTAATCTACGCTGTTGAGGTACCATAAAATATTATTTTTAAAATTTATCAAATGGTGTGTCATATTTCTTTCTGTAAAGTAGTTATGAGGTATTGAAACCTTTTGTTTCTGGTAGTTCAATCTACACAAACTTAGTTCATATACAGGGGTATTAAAAATATTGTATAGAATTACTTTCAGGCTATAGGGATACATCTCGTTATTAGGGACAGTAGAATTTTTTGTTTGAGAGTGTTTAGATTTCTTGAGTGAATATGTTAAAAAGAAGATCGTGAGTACAAGAAAATTTCTTGAGTACAAGGGTAAATTTCTTGAGTAGCTTAAAAATAATAAATAATTGTCTACAATGATTTTTTTTTTAATTTTTGACATAAACCGTGCACTAATGCATGCTGTTAAAGAAACTGAAGTTCACCATTTTGAAATAACAAATCTCGACCAATGCTGTTAATTATATGCTCACATACTTTTACCACATTTGCAAAGACAAGCATGAAGATCTTTAATAAACATTTAGCATGTACAACTAGGAAGGAATTTCTTTTTTAATCATTCATAGACATATGAAGAAAACTGTTCCAAATTTGACATGGTCAGATTTGTTCCATTGTCGGTCAGCACACAGGAAAACGTTGAAATAAAACCCTCTCACAGTCTGCATTTGAAACTGGAATCACAAAATTTGCTGCCATCTATAGAATTCCGTGTACTACATCCTAACATTCTCCGTGCTACGCGAGTCCGATGATAGATTTTTGATGGCAGATTATATTTCCCCCTATTATTTAGGCTTTATTTGCGTGAATGGATGAATAAAAATTGTATAATTTCTTGAGTAGAACTCAGAATTCGTGGCTGGAAACAAAAAATGCCCTAATTTTTCAAGTTTTTCATGAGTTCATTCAAAAGCATATTTTCACCAAATGTTAACAACCATCTACCTATTTCATGTGATTTTTTGGGTGTTTAAAATTTTCGCGAGTCACAAAATTCTACTGTCCGTACTTGAGCAGAGAAATAGGCTTGTCATAATTCAACTTGTAGAAGAAGAAGACATATTTTATCGCCATTGGAAAACCACATACATTACAGAAATATTTTTGCACAACATACAGATGCTTTTAAAACTTATTCAATATGCAAATAAGTCATTTACATTTTGATTAAGAATATAATTTTAAATAAAGAGAGTATTAATAAAAATATATTAATTGTGATAAAGAATCAGCTATAATAAACTAATAATAAATGTGATAACTATAAATGTAGAATACCTTTGCTATATTTAAGATAGGAGTCATTGGTATTAATGATTGTGTTATCAGTTTATGCTTTGACATAACTGAAAAAAAAATACAGTGTAGCTTTTGCAAGTGGATGGGCATTTTATAATTCAAAAGCATTTTCATAAGTTTAACTATTCTGAATATGTATCAGCATTGATTGCTGTTCTAAAGGCGCCAGAGTAATGTCAAATCAACAGAAAAGCAATGGTTTCATACTGGAAAATTGAAGTATGTGAAAACATATGATATTAGAAAAATTATACAATAAAGAGGCCAATGAATATAATTTTAAAAAAGAACCCGGATGTTAAAAAAACGAGGACATGACCTGGAAACAAAGGACGTGTGGCAACTATGATTGAGGCGGTAGCCGGAAAAAGGGCCCAAACAAAGGACATGTGGCAACTCTAATTGAGATGGTAGCCGGGAAAAGGGCCCAAACAGAGGATGTGTGGCAACTCGAATTGAGATGGAGCAGGGAAAAGGGCCCAAACAGAGGATGTGTGGCAACTCTAATTGAGATGGAGCCGGGAAAAGGGCTCATAAGCAAAAGTTACATTTGGAGAAAACAGTAATTGATTTTTTTAATTTTTCATGTCTATGTCATGTGGATGCCAATTCCCTACCCTGCTGTCTTTTCACAAGATACTGAAACTGACCTTTGTACACAAGACGCAAGTAGATTTTAACATGGTGCAACGCATTAAGTATTCTCTCGAAAAAGGGCTCATAGACCTATGGGTCCATTTCCCGGCTACCGCTTCAATTACACGCTTGAAATGTTTCAACATCTGTAATTCGCTACAATTGTGGTGCGAAGTATTCTGATGAAGGGTAGTAAACCTGGAGAAGATTAAATCTAACTATAAGAGCAAAACAAATGTCTAAATTTAAATAATATCCATACTTTTTTTTTTTTTAAAGATAAAAGTACTCGTTTTTTCTACAAACGAAAATTCGCTTTCATATTATTGGTTTCTGTACTATTTCAGGGGCATTTACAATGTTTAAAACATCTGTTAAACAAAGATCCAAATTGGCGTCAGAAGGACAAAGGGGGAGTTACGATTCTTCATTTGACTACGCGACATCCCTATGGCCGATGTCTCGCAGTGGTTCTCAAACATGTGGCGGCGGGGGAAGTAGACGATCAAGATAACAATAAGGTAAGTTGGGGAAATCAGTGAGAAGGGCTCGTAATCGAAAGTTGAAAATTATATGACGAGAATATATTAGATGTTTTACTTGTGGCCTTGAGGGATTTCAGGCTCACACCATCTACAGTGGGGGAGACGATGTTGGATGTTGAAAGACAGTCGGCCACGGCCTAGTTAGCAGGTGCATTTGCCTGGTGACCGGAATACCCTAAAAACACTTTATTCACGATGGACGGTTGCTGGGATCATTCTCAGGACCTTCCGATTGCTAAACCGATGCTCTACCAACTGAACTATGGCCGCTCGATACAAACATATTTAACCTACATCTTTTTTTGACACCGGAAAAGTTCGGCTGGATCGTTTGAAGCCAAGAAAACAAATCATATGCACAGAGTTTGATCATATCGTCTGGAAGCCTAATTGATAGGTCACCTGACCTACCGGAGCTCAATTCTCCATTGGGGTGGCGACCAATTCTTTGATACAATTACTAAAATAGTGAAGGTCGTGATATAATGAAGGAACATGTAGGTGAGAAGAAATAGCATAAAAACAAGCCTTGCTTTGATTATGAATGCATTAAGCAGCTTCGTGAGAAACGAAAACAAGCAAGGCAACGATGATTATATGATAACATCGAAGCAAATACCAACACTTCAGTAACGCGAGGCGAAACGCCACACGCGGATTCAGAAACAAAAAGCGACAAAATCTAACGCGAAAGATTCAGGAGAGAGAGGAAAACGCCAAGACAAATAACATACGAGATATATACAAAGGGGTAAGGTTAATGTAAAGATACGGTCTCCAACAAAAGATGGCAGCACAATCTCCGTATATGTCTAACGTATTTTTATCGTTGCACGAAATTTCAATGCTGCTGCTACAAATTCAAGCCTAGAGACTTAACTTTCAGGGAAGAAAGTTCAAAACCAATTCAAGAGTTGGATCAAAGCCGATTTTTTATTTTCGTTTTTCTTCATTGCTGAAATCGCTTGATTGTTGCTGTCAATACAAAAACCTATAACAGTGAAGCTCTTTCAATAATGAACAAAAAAGAATTTAAAAATTCGGCATTGATCGAACTCTTGAATTGGTTATGAACTTTCTTCCCTGAAAGTTAGAAGTCTCTAGGCTTGAATTCGTAGGAGCAGCATTGATATTTCGTACAACAATAATATACATGAGACATATAAGGATGTTGTGCTGCCATCTTTTGTTGGAGATCGTTGCTTTACATTAATCTTAAGGAAAGGCTACCAGCCGAGGTTAGGAATGATTAGAAATGAACGCGGAGATCTTCAGACGGATCCACCTAAAGTTACCGATGTGTGGAAAAGTTATTTCGACAAACTTCTTAATGTACACAAACGAGAAAAACCAGAAATTTGAATGTTATACCGCAGAACCGATACCCGAACCAAGCGAGACCGAGCTCGAAATGTCAATAAAGAAACTAAAAAGTTTCAGATCACTAGGAATACACAATATACGAGCCGAATTAAATTAAAGCGGGAGAAACGGCACTAATCAAGGAACTTCATAAATTGATAAGTGCTATACGGAGAAAGGAAGAGTTTCCAAAGGAATGGAAAACCTCAACAATACTTCCGGTTTATAACAGAGGCGATAAATGGGACTCTAACAATTGCCGTGGAATCTCTCTATTCCGAACATGCATGGACGTACGTAGAGGGGTGGAGGACCCTCCAATTCATTTTTTTTTTTTTGTGAAATTAGTATCATTTTTGCATTTTACGTAAATTTCACGCCGACAGACAGATTTCGGACCCCCCCCCCCCACCTCCATGACTACTGAGTACGTGCCTGATGTTACAAAGTATTGAATAATGTATTGTTAAGTCGTTGAAGCGTATACGTGGATTAAATAATTGGAGATCACTAATATGAATTTAGAAGAAATTGATACACTTTTGACCAGATTTTCGCCTTGAGACAAATCTTAGATAATATATGGGAATACAATGGGACTGTTCTCCACTAACCATCTATTCATTGATTTTAAGAAAGCTTATGATTCTATCAAAAGGGAAAAGTTATACAGTATCCTGGTACGATTTGGAATTTCGAAAAAAAAAAAAAAAAATTGTTCAAAAAGTTAAGATGTGTCTCAGCGACACCATAAGCAGAGTACGGGTATTTAATAAATAATAATATGTCAGATAGTTTAAGGTTCGCAGCTGATTGAAACAAGGTCACCACTACTGTTTAACTTTGCTTTGGAATATGCAATTTTAAAAATAAAACAGGACAAAACGGGAATAACGTTGGCTGGCTTGAATCAACTGTTCATGTACGCAAATGATGTAGATTTAATAGGGGACGATATAGATGCACTACAAAGCAACGCCGATGTCTTAGTAGAAGCGTGCCATGAGATAGGTCTACAGGCAAACATAGATAAAACAAAATACATAATAACAAGCCGAAACACAGGGAATGAAGGAAATAAAAACATAAGAATTAAGGGTGAGGTCATAGAGAAAGTAAACAAATTTAAATACTTGGGAGCATACGTAACAAGCAAAAATGAGGTCACGGAAGAAATAAAAAGTCGCTTAGTATCGGAGAACGCATGTTTCTATTCAGTCCAAAAACTTCTAACATCGCGATTAATATCAAGGAAATTGAAATTAAAAATATACAGAACGATTATTCTGCCGGTAATACTTTATGGTTGCGAAAGTTGGAGTACGATCCTAGCAGATGAACATAAATTACAAGTGTTTGAAAATAAGGTTTTGAGAAAGATATATGGGCCGAAACGCGACGAGATGACTGGAGAGTGGAGGAGACTGCATAATGAAGAACTCCACGGACTGTACGATTCACCAGATGTTGTAAAAATAATGAAATCGAGACGACTAAGGTGGGCAGGACATGTAGCTCGGATGGGGGGAAAACGAAAATTATATTCTATCCTGGTTGGAAAGCCGGATGGAAAGAGGCCATTGGGAAGACCGAGTTGTCTTTGGGAGGACAATCTTAGAAGAGATCTACGAGAAATAGGTGTTCGTGATGGAAACTGGCTTGATATTGCCCAGGATAGAATCCAATGGCGAACGTTTGTTGCTGCGGCGATGAACTTGCGAATTCCATAAGCCATAGAGTGAGTGAGTTAGCTAAAGAAAGAAGGCATAGATCAATGGAAGAGGGGTCGCATATGCATTTTCTGTTGTCCTTGCCAATAATAGTGAAGATAAGCAGCATAATAATTGCACGTACTGGTTTAAATTAATCATTTAAAATAGTTTAGTCTAAATATTTCGTAGTACAACTAAATTTGAAGGATGACAGAAAAAGGAATTTCAAACAATGTGTTTTTTGCCTGTCAGTAAATCTATAAATATTATAGTGTCTTTATAAATTGATTAGTGCCTTTTGTGTACCTAACTAGAGCCTTTTTAGTGTATATTCTGACATTTCGTAGTGCCTAAAGTTTAACTCTTATTATCATTTGTTTCCTTCTCAGGTATTTACTTTTTTATATAAATAAAGTTAGCAGTAATTTTCCATCATAATTTATCAGAAATTTTCGCACCACCTATTGGTCACTAGAAGCACTAGTGTTGTTGAAGTAAATAATCTTTTAATTATTACTTTCATCATCATCATCACCACCACCACCACTACTGCTATAATAATAATAGCAGATATGCTTCTGTGTCTAACCTTTTATACGTAAGTAACTAAAAGGTAGTGAAACCTGTTAGATTAATTTGTTACTGTATCCTCTTTCAGAGAACTCCACTCCACTGGGCTGCTGCGCATGGTCATGCAGAATGTGTTAGACAATTACTTCAAGCGAATGCAAATCCAGGAATTCCAGATATTGAGGGTAAAATACCACTTCATTGGTCGGCGAGTAGTAACAGTCCGGAATCAGCTCAATGTGTTCTTTTATTGCTGGTAGGTGAACTATATTAGCTTTTTCAAAAAAGTTAAATTATCGTTACCTATGCATATTAGGCATGGTACCGAGACTAAGGTCCAGGAATCGAGACGAGCCCGAGACATTATGCATCGAGACGAGACCGAGACATTATGCATCGAGACGAGACCGAGACATTATGCATCGAGACTTATCCCTCGAGACTAGAGACGAGACCGAGACTTGCATCTCGAGACTATAAGCTTTATTTTCACGAATGTCGATAATATTTATTTATTTATTTAGTGACAACACAACAGGCAATGGCCTAATTATAGTGTTACGCTTTACAAAGTAGTTGTACAGAGTTTATTGACAATTGTATCTCTAAATTCTTTAGGTGACATATAGCATACGTCCAGATCATTGTGAACTGTACAGAGTTGGTTATATATAGTACAAATTCTAAAGATTGGTGACCTCATTAAGATATTGGTTCTTGCCTTTTTACAGTGGAAGAAACCAGTATTATTAACGCGAGTTTTAGATGATGGGACACGAAACTGTAATGTCGAAACTAAATCCATACAATCTAACTTATTTTGAACAATTTTTTGAAGAAATAACAGATCAGCAATGTTGCGCCTTTGTTCTAAGCTCTGAATATTGAAGTTCTTAATGACTGCATTGTAACTGTCATAAGCAGGATAGATTCGAGTTTCTTTAAAGGTCAGGAATTTAAGAAATTTTGATTGGATTTTCTCTAATTTTATTTAATGCTTTTGTTGATGTTGTTCCACACTAGAGGAAGTCTTGTGACAATTAGTTTCATTCTGATAAACTTTATTTAACATGTTATATTGTAGTTTAAAAATATGACTATAAGTCATATAAGTAGTTAAGTTATGAATGCCAAACTCTTTTCTGTTGTCTTTCAACAATAATATAAAGTGTTGGAGGTTGATTCGGATGAATACAGACATTTATTTTCTTCTACGAATTTTCTTCCCCATACGGTCTTTTACTTCTGTTGACACTCTCCCATTTATATCACGGCCTCTGCTATACTGATACTGTAAAGCATACGTCAAGAAGCCAAACTGTCTAAACGCTAATATGGGTCTTTTCTTATACCATTTATTTATTACACGCGTAATTAAAAAACAAAAACAAATGGAAAGATTTTTGTAATACTAACCTTACAAAAGATGGAGACAATATACAGTAGACGCTCTTTTATACGGCACGGTCGGGATCGCGGCCATGCTGGATAACCAATTTTGCTGGATAATCGAACGTCTATAGTCCTAACAGTCACAAAGCAGGAAACGCTAAACTTAAGTGAACACTGACAATCACTACAAACACTAAGCGAACGGAAACATGTTTACAAGCAGACTCTGGTTGCCTCGTTACTTTTTCAGAAACGAGTTAGTGTAACGCGTTACATATTTTGAAAGTAACTGTAACGGGTAAAGAGTTACTTTTTCCTCAAGTAACGACGTTACTTTTGCGTTACTTTTTCATCTGTTGTTTGCAAGCAAACAAACACAATTCCTTATCAAGAAAGAAATATTTCTTAGAATTTTTCTAGATTTTTCAAAGTCTAAGGTTTAATGTATTTGTAGGTATGCATGTGTTGAGTGTGTATATAATCAGGGTAAAAAAAAATGTATTTCCACAAATTTTCTTTCCACAGTACCAATACAAAAGATGCAAGAAACGGTGCCAAAGTAACGTGTTACTTTTTGTCAGTGGGTAAAGTAACTTGTAACGCGTTAAATTTTAAAAGTAAAGAGCCCAACACTGGTTACAAGGATCGTAAACATCACTGTCTAAAGCGTGCGACACAGATGAACAGCAATGACAACCCCCCTTTCCGAATTGGCACTTTATGCTCCGTTCCGTACCCTTGCTCCGTCGGATGCACCGTCGATGGTTATCCGAATTCCCCCCTTCGACGGAGCATTGAAGTGAACGGAGCAATGGAGGACTAGATGGTCACTTGACCCTCCGTTCGGTTGCGCGCTGCTGCAATGTTGAAAAGAAAACAGCGGCATATTGCATGGCAAAATTCCTTCACTTGGGAGTTGGGACAAATATGTAGAATTGATCACGTGTTGCAAGTTTAAAATGAATGACCGTGCCGAAGTATTTGAATGTAAGTATTTTATTAGTTTAAGGTTTGATTTTACATTATGTACCAACGATATTGTACCATGTTTTGAGTGATATATCTTCATGATCATTGAATAATTTTAACTTCGCACTGTGAAAATAATATTGTTGGTTAGATTTCCCCAATGGGATTCCATGTAGATATTAATAGATGAGAGGGTAACATATGAACAGGGCGTCGGCAGGGAGGGGCAATGGGGAGGCACTTGCCCCCCTCGATTTCAGATTTTATACCAAATACTATTCTGTTTTCATATATTTGATGTATGTTTTTGTGCTTTTTACTGCATGCATTCCATAAGAAGCTATTTGAGATTGCCCCGTTACATTTCCTCAACCATAATTATTTCAATGTATGTAATCACAAATACGCAATTTGTGCCCACCAAACAAACTATGTTAAAGCATCGAAAGTAAAAACACGAATGCTATTGTTGTACTATTATGTAAGTGTTATTTCGTGTGAACGTACTCTGTTTTATGAAGTTGAAGCAGTTCCTCTAGAAAGTCAATGAAAAAGACATCTCTCTTTCTCTCCCTCCCTCTCTTTCGCTTTCACACACACACATTTATATACATAGTTTAAAAAGCACGTGTAGGCCAATCGTATGATACACATTCTTTATAAATAATTTTAATTTTTAGTTTTTAAAAATACTGAACAAATCGAGAAAAACACTGATATTTTGAAAAGCGACTCATCTAAAATTAACGAAATGAACTATTTCATTTTGAAGCTAATTTTTCTAGCCGAGATATTTGAAGGTCACTAACTTAAGCCGGCATAGCCCAGGATTTCAAATTTCTTATCAATAGCAAAAATTTCCAAATTATGGTTTACTTAATTTGGTAGATATCCTTAAGAATTATCAAAACCATTTTCTAAAATGTCATTCTTATTGTGATTCGTCCATTATTTTTTAAAAATTGAGCCTGATTACCAAGGGCTCTCAAAGCGAATCTGAATTTGAAGTTTTTAAAGGTCTTTACATAATTTTGGCTGAAGCCAAATGGGTGATGCTGGGAGAATGCAGACGAGAAATTTTACCTAGCAAAGCTTTTCATCGATAGGAATTCTTACACATAAATTATCTATTAATGTTTGTTAAAATGTGCTATTTCTGTAATCTCCGCCATCCAACACAGAATTTAATAAAAATGCTATTACTCACCGTTTTAAATTTGCCTGAATTATTGAAAGTTTTCTTTGTCTGATAACGTTATGCCATCTCGCTTTTAGTGACTTCGAATTATGTAATAGTCATTGATCGCACTACATTAATTTCTATTGTAATGAACAACGAGCTCTAACATGCCAGGCATTTAATAATATTGATTATTAAAAAATACTGGATGTGTTAGTGTCCGGCGTTACTGAGAAGTTACTGTTAACAATTTTGTACTGTGTTCTGAGTTCAGATTCCATTAAGTTAATTTGAAAATTATGATGACTTCAATTTTATTTTATATCGTTCAGCAAACTATT
>JAGDQP010008049.1:350-64636 GCA_022664845.1 Lepisma saccharinum | reverse complement strand
TGTGTGTGTGTGTGTGTGTGTGTGTGTGTGTGTGTGTGTGTGTGTGTGTGTTTGTGTGTGTGTTTTAGTATTATAAGGTCATAAGTGTTTATCTTTTCATATATTACAAAGTTCAAAATAATATTAGAGAAATTTCGCGCTATTTGATCTTTACCATCAAAGAATAGAACGCATCATGACGAATACGAGAAGTGAAAGAAATACGGGGGAAGAAACATCTGAAATTTCTCCTACGAATTCTCCACATATTTCTCCGATACAATCACCCCGTGCTTCGCCAATCCCACTAGATAATACACATCATGTTAGACTAGTGTATAACCCCCAACATACAAACAGGGACAATTCTTTTGGTGAATTCTTAGCAAAATTTGACCTGATCGCACAGCTCAATGGCTGGTCAGATGAAGAACGAAAACTCCGTGTTGGTGTCTCCCTCACCTCTTTACCGCTTGACATTTTTCTAAGTATACACAAAGAAGCGGAATATAACAGGATGTCATTAAAATATTTGACAGATCGCTTGACTTGTGAACTTTGCCCTAGCAATCACTTCATGCAGACTGATATGCTGTTAGATTCAGAAATACAACAATCAGGTGAGAGCCCCATTCATTACTTAATTAGCAAGGAGAAACTAATCGATCAGATTTGTACAGAAATGTCAATACGAAAGAAAATAGATCATATTATTGTCGGTCTTCGTAAAACATTTTTAGATCAGGTTTCTCTAGAAAAATTCCAATCAATTGAAGAATAAAAGTCAAAGCTGCATTCGCTTTTAAATCGAGACTTTTTATTAGAGAAGCATAGTTTGTTCGAATTACAGCAAAGTCAAACGAAACCGACTAAAAATATTTCCAACACCTACAAACCGAATTCAAACTGATCAAACTCAACAAACAAATACGATACTTCCGCCAATGTCAACGCCCACTAACTTATGTTTGACTAACCCACCGCATACACAAAGAGTCACACCTACTTTGTATCAGCCAATAACACAAATGCATTGCCCAAGGCAACAAGTAATTTCATATGATTTGCTAAATTATACGATTTTAAATAATACATCACAGAATATTTCAAATATTTATCGTAACACTCAACAGATGGCAGCAGACTCTTCAAGCTCGGCTAATCCCAGAGAAGCTCTACAACAATCACTGCCACATGGCGACACTTTTAGAACTGTTTCCGATTACAGCACAAAGCATAAAATTCAACAGCGTTAAGATGCTAACACAGCATCAAATTACCGAAATTTTTCACTTCAGAACTTTAAGAATTATCACGATCGTACTTAGAACAATAAGCAAAGCCATTACCAAGATATTTACCAGACGCGTAGCCAGAACGCCAGGCGTTATCATTCAAGAAGGCGAAACTCTCGTTCAAAGAGGCGTAACTCTGGACGTAACGAAAATAGACGCCACTTTTCTCGAGATTCCAGAACTTATATGGCCGAACAAGAAACTTCCTAGAATGAACAGCATTTAAACTAGATAAGGGGCCCATGCGAACTACGGACCTCCATCACCACAAAAACAAAAACCACCACTATTTAGCAACTTACAAGATAAGGCAAGTAGGCAGACAAATAGAACGTGCATATATTACTACTGAATTAACAAAATCAGATGGTATTGCTACTATAAATGTTATATTAAATGCTACTGAACAGCAACTATTATAATATAGTGGTAGCACTTTATCAATAATTTCGCATTCTCAAATTCCAAAGAATCCTAAAACAGTTAATATAAAGACCGATATCCGGGGCATAGCTAACCAGGTTCAGTATTTATAGAAAGGAGTGATTTTGGATGTTACCATTAATGAAACTACATTTTCGCACCCGTTTCATATTGTTCAGAAGAATTCTGGATGCCCTATAATAGGAACTGGCATGCTACGACATTACAATACTTGGATATCTTTTGCAAATAACAAATTTAGTTTTTGTCCAAACTTAGAACCAGTAAGGTTTTTAAATAACAAACACAACCGAGTAAGCAAGATGATTAACGTATATATACAAAATCAGAATAAAGAAAGCTTAGGCTACCCTCGCACATATTACAGGCTACAATCATATTTATCAGCTTTCGTGCCTTGAAGAACAAGTGTTAAAACAAACAACGTTGACCTATTTTTTGAACCAAAAAATAAGCTATTAAAGAAAAACAACATTAGAATATTTCCTCAGGTTATATCATTTAGAACGCCACATGTTTTCATTAATGATTTATGTAATAAAAGTGTATCTTTACGCCGAAAAACGGTACTTGGCAGATTATTTACGCAATTTGAGATACAAAAATTACCGACTTCAAAATTTAAAGAGGAAACAGCAGCGCTGACTACTTTACAAGTAACGCAGCCATTGGATGAAGAATTACAGAAACGTCTACAGGAAACTGAGAAATTATTTAATATTTCTAAATTCAAATTTCGGATGAACTGACTAACGAACAAAAAACAATGGGCGAAACATCGTTATATGAATATCGTGACATATGGTCTTATTTTTTGTCAGATATAGGAATTATTAAAAACTACAAGCAGAAATTACAAGTAGATAAGAACATAAAACCGTTCGCACATAGCTCCAAGGAAATCTCATTAAATATACTCCCGGAAATTAAAGCCCAGGTAGACGGGTTGTGTGAAGCTGGCGACTACACCCAGGCTTGTAAGATTACACATCTCGGGCTGTAATCGTAAGAAAACCTTCAGGATCTTGACGCGTCTGTGCAGATATGCGCCATCTCAACTTTTATTTGCACAACCTTGCTATTGTACAAGTTAATATGAAATCAGTACTGTATAAATTGAGAAAATGCAGATATATGATAAATCTGGATGTTAACAATGCGTACTACGACGTACTAATTCATGAAGATTCACAGAAAAATCTTGGTTTAAATAGTTCACCTATCAGTTCATCTTTATTAATTCGAAATACAGTGTTCCTTCTTTCTAGTGCATCTTCGTTTAGCTATGTCAGGAATAGCCCTACGAAAGATCTAAATCCAGAAATTGTTAGTTTTTATGCTGATGAGTTACTTTTCAGTGGAAATGACTTTCTTACAGTGCTGGAGGCAGTTAGATAACTTTTTTAAAGTACGAGAACTTGGTATTCGTTTATCAATACCCAAAGCAAAATGTTTTTTTTTACATTTGTCTATTTTTGGTTTTGATGTAGATCAGCAAGGAATCAGACTTTCTAAAAAGATTCGTTCAGCTATTCATAACTTTTTACCACCAAAGGATGTGAAATCACTTCGAAAATACTTAGGTCTATGTAATTTTGCCAGGGCAAATACCAAACTATGCCGATTTAGTTTCGCCATTAGTAGAATTAACGATGAAAGGAAAACGTTATAAGTGGTTGCCAATACACCAAGGAAGTTTTTTGGCTCGAAAGGAAGCACTTATAAATTCTTTAGCCATGATGCATTTTAACCCAAAGCACCAACTAGCATGTACTTGACGCGTCTCGCAATCTTTTAGCAGGAGGTATTTTTCAGCAAGACCCAATTAGCAAGCAATGGACACCACTAGGATTTTGTTCACGCCGTTGTACAGATTATGTACAGATGTTGTACAGATTATGTTGTAAAACTTTCCATTATATTCTTTTAGGTATTAATTTTGACCTATACGCAGATCATTTTGCTATTAGTAAAGCGCAGACCGCTGCCGACCCGCAGCGAGGGCATTCACTTTCATAGAGAGAACAGCTTTACAGTACCACACTGCGAGACACATGAAAACTGGATAGACATATTTACTCGTAACATGGATCAAGATAGCCAACAAGACATTGAAACTGATAGTTTATTGCATATCCCACATAAAATGGCTACAATTACAAATGAAGAACAAAAGGAACAAGGAAGAAATATGATGGATATACAGATAGATGCATGGAATGAAGTTACGGAAAATTTACAAGAAGAAGGAAATGAAAGCAACACACATCACAGTTTACTGGAGTTCTTTTTGAACATCAAAATATTAGATCCGCCCAAAGACAGGACCCCGTTTTTGGAAATGTTATAGAAACCCTGGAAAATCCCAATCAGGAAACTAATGGGAAAATTTTGAGAGACTCCAAATATTTTTTTTAAAAAATGATGGCATCTTATATAGAACGCCACCGAAAAATAACAATAGGCACAACACTAAACAACTTTGTATAACAGAGAATCTAAGAGCATATTGGTTTGAATCAATACATTGTGCCAGAACTGCTAATCATATACGTTATCGAAAAATCTATATCTCTGCATCCAGGAAATACTACTTTATAAATTTGAAACAATATTTGTCAGCACGTATTCGTCAGTGCACTAAATGTCAGAAAAACAAAACTGTCACTCAACTGCTTCAAGGTGAGCTTTTACATTTAGAAGTATCTCCCGTATTTACATCATATCAGTTGGACACGAGTGGAATTTACCCCGAGTCATACAACGGCAACAAAAATATAATTTCAGCTATATGTGAAGGTAGTCGTTACCTTATATCTCAAGCCGTACCAGATATTAGTGTTAAAACAACATGTAATTTCATGTACAAACAGATAATGCTTCGATTTGGGATACCGATGAATTTAAAATGTGATAAACATATGTCATTTCGTAGTGCCCACTATATAGAGTTATGCAACCTTATAGGAATAACTCCATAAATATGTTTAGCGTACCAGCATAGCGCAATAGACATCATTGAATCTACACACAACTAGATTGAAACTATAATTAAGACAAGAATGTACCAGCAAGGAAACGATCATCGCACATGGGACCAAAACCTCGTTGAATTCATATTTTGCATAAATCAATCAATAAGACCTTCTATGGGTTAGTCTGCCAATTATATAGCATTAGGTTTTCAACCTAGAGATATAGCAGATAGACATTTTGACATGGTTAGTGAAACTCCAGATAACGTTATTCGCTTTCGAGATAGGCAATACGTAAGACAATTAGTAGTCAAGAACTTGCAACGTGACCACGTAAAACAGAAGAAATTTTATGATAGACGGCATCGACAACATGAGTACCATCATAACCAATCTATTTTGGTCTTCAATCCACCATTTAAGAAAGGCAACGCAAAAGCTTTTACGTCACCATTTCAGGGACCTGGAATTAACGTTAAGAAACTACATAACAATGCATATCAGGTTAAAATGAAGGATAAACGTGGAAGCTGGATTATAGAAGATATTGCTATTCAAAGGTTACGTCCTTATTATCATGATGTACATTATTTAGAGAAATATAGTGTCGAACATACAATAACGGATGAATAAAACCACTTACATCATTGTTTTCTCCTAAAGAAAGAAAACAGTTATTCTCCACAACGAAGTTTCTCCACATTTTTTCCTACTTTTAACCTCTTTGAGTGATGATTCAAAAGTACAGTAGAGTTATTCCCAACTTTAAAGGAATACTGATTATACTAAGCATTGGAGAAAATACCATGCTTTTCATACTTCCCTCACTTACTTTTTAATCAGCTATCGATTCGGTTAGATGTATTATTTTTTATATATATTTAAAGTATGTCCTCCATTTTAGAGAAATATAAATTTACATTAAAGTTTTTCGTTACGAAAAGTAATAAACATAGAACGCACACGTTACTTAAGTTTTAATTCATTTTATGCCAAGCTACAGCAATGAATCTTTACGCAGACATCTTTTTAAAAAGTTTAAAAGGGAAACTCCAATTATTTTTATTAAGGTATTTGCTATGAATAAATGTCTCTTTTAGTCCATGTATATAATATTATGTATAATACAATCTACTGTATTGCAGGCAATACAGCAATGATTCCTTTAGTTATGTAAGTACTCTATAAGATATAAAAATGCTGAGAGCTTCTTTGATAGAAGACAGACAACGTAAAATGATAAACTAAGAATAAGTATTGCAAAGGTAGAAATAATGCCCCTTTCTTCTCTCTTTTCCTGTAAATTATGTCACAATGTGATACGCTATTGCATAAACACAACCAACAATATGGGTTTCTTACAAGCATAAACGTATATTAGAGAAAAGAAAGAGAATGAAAAAAGCATATTCAAATACTTCAGTAAGTACATAAATTTACAAAGTAGACTTACTTTAACAATATCGCCACTTTAACTGCCCGCCTTCAATCTTTACTTCAAACACCGGTAGAGAAGAATCGTTATCTACAAACATACATAACCGCTGGTGTAGCCTAAGTCCGAATTGACGCACTAACATACGCAAGTCCTCAAAATTAATACTGAGACGTTCGTAATACTCTCGAACAATGTTTTCGTCATTAACGGCAAAAATCTCGCACAATACTTCTTCGTTATCGAATCCTGCACGAAACCAAGCAATCTCCTAGTCCACTATATACGAGCGGATTCTCCTATCGTGGTTTGCAATTTTCAAGATCATAATACGATAACACTTTTCTGATTAACAGGCATTAAGGCAAATGCCAATTTGATACTTTGAGTATAATCTTACATATCACGCATATGAGAGGGTGGCAATTTATAGCACAGCATGATACATCATCATTATAAGTAGTAGTTAACATCATATAGATCAAATTTTAGCAGGAGACCTTTTCATTTGATTTTAATGTATTAGTATTAAGATATTACATATATAGATTTACTACAGCAAATATTATTTTTTTATAAAAAAAGAGGGGATAAAATAAGATCAAAAACTAAAACTTGATTTTTTTTCTTTCTATTCTAGAGTAAAGAATTAAAATGGAATACATATTTTTAATAGCAGTATCCATGCAAATATACATATACATAGCTGTTGTTCTAACCTCAATCTTCAAACAACGTACCCATCTAAGGAGAATTGTATTGCTTGGAGTGAAATCAGAAGAGAAATCAAAAACCTTGAAAAAGTTTTCTTTCGTAATATCGAGAATACTATTCCTTGCCATTTTAAGATATCAGCTACTCAAACAATTCTAAGTTTGAATAGTACACGCACTAAAAAAAACTTCCTTTCCTTTCTATTGGGAATAGGATCTTTTGGCCTATCTTTGAAAAAAATATTTCAACAACGTCGC
This sequence comes from Lepisma saccharinum, assembly GCA_022664845.1. Taxonomy (NCBI): domain Eukaryota; kingdom Metazoa; phylum Arthropoda; class Insecta; order Zygentoma; family Lepismatidae; genus Lepisma; species Lepisma saccharinum. Next base: position 57,537 of record JAGDQP010008049.1, on the reverse strand, counting down.
TTAGCCTCTTCAGTAGAGCAACTTAGACAACACGAGAACTTATTAACCGCGGAAACAAATAATTTGAATGAAGTTTTACCCAGGAAATTAAAATTGTTAAGAATGTAGTTTTGCAAATAAAAAGAACATTTTTGAGAATGCAAACGCACATCTCGAAACCATTTTGCTCGTTAGCTCACGAAACACGTAAACTTTCGGCATTATATGCCCATTATCTGGCCCAAAGTGAAATTAAGCAATTTATGTCCCATGTTTCAACAAATAAACTTTCTCCACAAATTTTAGTAGAAGATCATGCTTTAAAACTCGTTTCAGAACATGAACTACTAAGGGACACTATATATAAATACGATTTAGGTCTATTGTACACGGTTTCAAAAACATTTTTGGTTTCTTTCAACTTTCAGACTAAAAACGTTGATCTTTTGTCGCAAGTGCCTTTGATCAAAACAAACTCAAAGTCGACATTTCTTGAAGTCGTAAATTTGGAATTCTTATACCAAAAGATACAAACAACTATTGATCTTCCTCGTTTTGTGTTCACATCAGGCAATGAATTTTAAAAAATTGAAGAACAGTTCTGCTCGTTTGAAAACTTTTTATATGTATGTAAACCACACAGTTTTCGTAACTCACAAAAGGCTAATTGCATAACAGAATTAATACACAATAATACATTTACTTCTTGCCAACTTCAAACTTTTGATTCTAATGCAAACTTTATATATATATAAATACACCGATGCTGGCATTCTAATGTCTTCTTTAGTCCCATTCCATAGAACTTATAAATCTGAAACTGGAATTTTTCATAGTAAACCATATGAAAATACTAAAAATGCTTCGATATTTTTTCATTATAATGAATTGGAACACATCATTTTTAAAGACATGATATTCCTATCAAAAATGCAGATACAAACAGCGACCCACCACTTAATTTTAAACAATACAGAAATTCTACCACCTCTCGTAGAAAATTCTACTATTCGCCAATTAGACAAATTAACTGAACAGTTGAACTCAATTAAAATTCAGAATAAACATAAACAACTTTTAGAATTTGACCTATCTTATACAAACATGTTAATAATTATAGTGGTAGTGGTATTATTTTTATAATAGCTATAGCATTAGGATATACATTCTATGTTGTGTCTAAAAGAATCAAAGCTCTCGAAAATAACAGTCACTAAGTGTTTTTTATCTTCTCTGTTATTTCAGAGAAGGATGACAAAAATTGCTTTGATGACTCTGGCAATAAGCTTAACATGCTTTATACTAGTTATTGTAGTGTTCTTATTTACAAGGCTATGTAAATTTAAAGGGTCTAGAAGTAGTAACACAAAGCGATCTCAAATTGAACATATAGGTCTTTAATTGTATTTTACACCTATTACTTCCTTTGCGGAACAAAATATTTACGATGTTCCTTCTATTTCTTCTCTTAATGACATACACTCATACGAAATTCCTATCACCAACCCTTCATTTGATGAGCAACAAACTTCACAAATAACCCCTATTTCGACAACTATGTCACCATCTTATCCTCCTCCAGAAATCAATGTTCAGGAAAAAGAGAAAACCACAATTGAAATACGTCAACACAAAGCATTTACTAAACCTTTTATTTTCTCACTAGAAGACATGACACCTAATGAATTCCTATCCTTTATAATGTGAAAGAGAAAGCGTCAATACTCAGATACAAAGGACTCCCCCTGCATAAAATGAACAAACATTCAATTCCATCTAATATACTTAACCATAGGAAGACAACAGGAGAAATATCTCACCTTTAACAACCGACATAATCCAATAGAGAACTTCCAACAACATCAGAAGATATTGTATCACCTACTTCCTTTATTTTGTGTATGAAACAAAAATATGGACTCCTTCATTGGAGCAGTGAAATTTTATGTGTATATAACATAGTGTTTTATTATTATTATTATTATTATTATTATTATTATTATTATTATTATTATTATTATTATTTTACAAGTCCTTATTATACGGTGGTGAATAGTGGTATTTTATACATGCAATATATAACGCTTCAATTTTTCTTTATAGTGATAATGGTGATAGTGCAACAAATTACTATATTTTATTTTTTTATATTATATCAATATACCAATGGTGATGGTGCAGTATCAGAACAATATGGTGGATGGACATATATTCTACATTTATAATAACTACGAATTTCATACAGAACTGCGTATATGTATATGAAATTCCTTTTTCTGTGAGGGGGTATGTACGGTATACCGGGATGAACCAAGTACTAGAATTGGCTAGTTACAAAGACAAGTTAATAAATCACAAAGCTACATTTAATTGAACTCTTCTAAATATCGTATGTTGTTTACGCATCTCCGTTCTTAACAAAAACATACATAGACATTATACAAGACGGAAGAAGCAAACTCATGTAAATTATCACATAACAACATATATGTAATACTCGTTTATTATGTACCTAGATGTTCATGTAACTCATAATTATGTCTATAGAGCAAGAAACTCTTCCGGACTGTTTGGTTGGAAAATAAGAAGCTTAAACTGCATGGGCCATCACCTCCCCTCTCCAAACATGCTAACCCATGTAGTTTCCGAACTCCTTCATTTTCCTAAATGGGGAAAACTGCTTTGGAATATAGGAGAAGGACAGTGCAACAAGAGGACATTCAAAGTTACACCTTCGAACAAGAACACTGATACGTTCCACAGTACAGAGGCAGTCATTCTTTATATTTGGAACAGGCTGACAAGGGTCGGCTACCTAACAAGACATCAGTCAAACGGTCTGGTGAGTGTTAACGGCGTTACATAATGTATCAATACTTTTAGAATGAAACTAAGCCAGACTTCTGAAATCCATTGCCTATCTACTCTACTAGCTACATCCTAAATCCCAGTACCTAGTGCTTAGATGCATGAAATCCTACGTGGTTTTCCAGCTTTTGCTTCCAAGCCCCACACTTTTCTTAATATTAGCTGCAAGTGTAGAGTTGCATAGCATGAAAACTGCGTGGTTTCGGTCCATTCTACTCACCTATTTTGCTCGTCAGCGCAGAGAAATTCGACACAGAAGACGAAGAAGAAAGGCTCCGCTAGACTGGGCCCTCAACCTCTTCATAATCCAATTGATTTTAAGTGGATCCTTTCGGCGACCCGCTCAAGTACGAAGACTTCTTTTTTGAGCTGCCGATGCAACTCCCAGGTCCTCTCGCCCAGATCATTCTACTTGAACTTGACAATCACCAAGAAGATTGACAGTGGCCTTCAGACGACCCACGCCTGATGTTCTTTTATTTGGCCGAGGCTGGCAACGCCGATGTTCTTCGCGACCTTCAAATCCAGGAATCTGTAGAAGTAAACGATTCTACTATTAAAGAAAATTTGGGAAAGATTATATGAAAAACAACAGAATGTTAAGGAGAAATGTAAATTTCAACCTGGGGATTAGGTTTCGTGTAGGTAAATATAACAATAAATTAGACAAAGTTTATTTACAGAAATGGTCTCGCGAAATATTTTTAGTGGATCACTGTATTAAAAGTAATGCAATTAATTATAAAATTCGAGATTGGAATGGTGTTCCTATTAAAGGTAAATTTTATCGTCAGTGATTACATAATGTGTTTGTAGGAAAACAAAAACTTATTTAATTGAGAAAGTATTAAAACGTAGGAAAGGTTAGATTTATGTTAAATGGCTAGGTTATTCATCTTCTATGAATAGTTGGGTTGAACGAAAGTCTGTTCCGTCGTAAACATGCTGTCTCAGGAACAGCCCGATGAGTTTTATATTCCCTTAACATCAAATGTTTGGAATAATATTTTCGAAAATGAAACAAGTTCATACACTACGAAACTTTACCTGCCGATTCATTTAAAAGAAAATTAGGTGGTAGGTTTAAGCGGACTTTCTATTCCGTGACGTTTTTATAATATTTCAAAATAAGAACATCTTATTATTCAATTAAGGGATACAAATATAATAGAATAGAATATAAAATTTCCACTTGGATATTATGAATCTATACATTCGATTTTAGATACTATTCGTACGACTTCACGTAAACAAATGGGAAAAGGATATGAGGAGAAAAAATACATAATTTGATGAAAGTAGTATTCTTAATGAAAAATTTCATGATATGGAAGTGATTAATGTTGATTGGATTATTGATAACATGGAAGAAGAAAATCCTATTATTATACAGTATGAACAAAGTAGAGATAAAGTTTATATTTCACAAAAGCGAATTCCTAACCGTGAATATCTCTTCGCAATGACTCGCGGTTTACAGAAGGTTTTAGTATTCAGTAATGATTCTAAAGTAAATACACTATAGTATAGTTCAGTTCTATCACATGAATTCGAAAAAGAAAGCACGGTTTTTAAATATTCCAGCACCTTTTCACACGAATCTTGATTATAATATTCCTTCAGAAATTAATGTTTGTATTGATATTGTAAAAGACCAATCGCTTCATGGAAAAGTAATTCGAAAAGTTGAAATTCAGGATTATCATTATGGAAGAAAGAAATCCTTTGCATATGTTAAAGTAGAAAAGAAATATTTTTATACTCTTCAACAAGACTGAAAGGATGAGAATGGGAAAATGTTAACATTTAAATTTGGAACGTCAAGCGTGACACTACATTTTAAAAGGATATGATTTCAGAAATTACTGAGGATAGGTTTTACATTACACTTTCTTCTAATGGAAGTCTTGAAACGTATTCTAATAATGCTCCAACACATTTTTTCCAATATTCTTAATAATAGAATTCATTTAAGCAATTCATGGATGGTAGGTTTAATTGAAATTCATATTCCATTAACTTGTGGACAAAATATAGTTTGGTATAATGATGAAAAACATAAAATAACATCGGGAAATTATTGTATCGTTCAACAATTAGTAGATGACTTAAATTTAAAAATTCAAATATCAAAATATGAATATTCAAATATTGTGAGCGTAAAGGTTGATAGTATAAAATCTTTAAGGTTATCACCTATATTAGCTTTACAATTAGAATTTGAACCTAATATTAATATTTTAAAGGATACTTGAACTCCTAAACAACCATTTTAGATATTGGTTATCCGCGTCAAGCATTTATATATATATATATATATATTATATTATTCAACCTCAACTAAGGCGCCTCTCTTACGAATTGTAAGTATGACTGATAGTAATCATGGTAAAGTTCAAACCATAACTTTTCAGAATGTAAATTATTTTCCGTTATCAAAACCATCGTTTGACACTGTAGAAATACTACTAAAGGACCATGAAGGGCGAAACATACCATTTGCATTCAGGGCACTGACCGTAACACTTCATTTTAAGCGCTCATCAAAATGAAAACTCAGTTTTACATAGAGGTAGAGGTATTCCATACTTTGCAGGACCTATTTATCAGCTGGGACGTGGAATTGGACACTTATTCCAAGGACCAGTTCGATTTACTATCCCATTCATTAAACAAGGTGCAAAAGCTGTAGGACGGCAAGCTTTACAAACGGGAATTCAAATTGCAGCAGATATGCTTGAAAACCGTCCTATTAAAGAATCTTTAAAAGCACGAGGTCGAGAAGCTGGTTCTTCTTTAAGAAGTAAAGCTAAAAATAAAGTTAATCAGTTGCTTACTGGAAGCGGTTGGAGAAAGGCACGTATACGTAAGGTTTCTGTACGCATTTTACCGCCAACATTAAAGAGAAGACGTGCATCTAAAAGGAAGAACACGAGATATTTCTAGTTTAACATTTCTTTTTCGCACCTAAACGTGTTGAATCCTGTACAAATGAATTAGATATACTTTCTGTTTCTATGACACAAACTGCTATTGAATCATCTCATATGTTAGTGTTATCTCAAAAAATAAATAATTTTGTAAGCGTTGTAAATTAGCATTGTAATACATATATATGTAATGCAAAGGAGAGATGGGAAAACGTGGCACAAAGGTAGACTCGAATTACTTGGCAATACGAGAAAGAAGGTATCTGCGACATTGAACCATTCTATATTTACCAAATAGGGAAACTCTAAGGTTAATTTGTAGAAAACACTTAAATACGTTTCTTGTCCTTTATGAACATCTCATAGAACAAATTCTATAGTAGCATTGATGCAACATGTACATATAGATTAAATTATAACATTTTGTCATACCTCCAGTTCTCACACACTAAAATTCCAAACATAGGACTCTAACATAGACAGAATCAAACACTCACCTACATTTGTTGAAGTGGTACGGATAAGTTTAATTGAATAGAAGTTAATGTTCGTGGTTTCACTTGACGGTCCCTCACACTTGACCAATTAAATGCCATAAGAGTTCGTGGCTGTGGTTAAAGTTCAAGGAAACACCGGAGTTCTTGATAGTTCTTAGGCCGGACTGTATAACAGCCTAGTTGACAGCCAATAACTTTCACCAAAGCTCACACACAGAGCTCAGATTCAGAGTATTTTTCAATTACATGTTCTAAATGTTTAAGTTCAATTAAAATTCACCACAGAATGTCTGTCTCAAAAACCAAGGTCACAATTGACAAATGTTAACCATGATCTCTCCTTAACGAAAAGTCTAACTGGTAGCTGCTTAGTAACACAGCCTCGGAGTCTGTGAGTTGTAGAGAGTAAAAATTAGCAAAAAATAATGCAAGATGTGAAATTGAAGGATTTAATAATGTAATATAATTTTTACTTGCAGAAAAAACACTCAGTCTCACTAAAATTGTTCTAATACTCTTTCATTCTTTACATCATAAATATACGAGGTTTAAGCTATTAATATCACAACACAAAAAAGCATTTTCAGGAACTGCTTCTTCAAAATCCACTATAATTTTTATATTCATTCTTTCATTTACTACTACTTGCTTTCGTTTACTAGTGTTAATAACAAACATGGGGCGATTCTCGATAAAAAGTCTGTTGGTGAATAGGACATATTAGTATTCTTTTGAATAACACGCTTAAATGCTGTATAACTATCATACATTTTAAGATAATCAGCCTTAGTAATATCTATATTTAAGTTCTCACGAGGAAATATTTCATTACGACCATTCTTTAAATAAACATTTTCAACTTTGCATTCATCAAACTTACTAGCATCTTTTGTTGTGTATCATCATCACGACTAGTTTGAAAGAAAACAATTACGAAATCTGGCATATCAAACTGCAATGAACTAAACTGTGTTGTTACATCAAACTCGAAATAAGAACTAGATACATGACGTTGAATACGTATGAACATGTATGAAACTAAATTGGTATTTGGGACTTTCGAAGTATATCTGCTTTTAGTTTCATCGCATAACTCCTTTCATATTCAACAATTGGCATTCTCAGTTCCATTGAAGTGATCACAAGTTTACCCGCATGAGCTAGTGTACTATCATCTAAAGTACCATCCGCTTTCTTTATTTTCCACCAATAAAATAAAGCACTATATTTTCTTTCCGTGGAAGCTTTTCATCACTTATTAATCCTCCTGACTTAAAATACTCAAGTTCAGGCTTTGAGTATCGACATGTAGCAATAGCAGTTGATGTGATACCTGGATAATCAATTATATCAATAACAATGCCATGTTTTCTTATTTCTACCTGGGAAAATAAATATGGAACAAAATTATCTATCAACTTAATATTTGATCCTGCTGTAAAAGTTCCTCCAGCATCTCTGCCAATAACTTCAAAGTTGATATATAAATCAAAGTAATGCGGGTGCAGAAAGCCATCAACAACGTCTATATCGAATTTAATATCCTTATTTGATTCATTTAAATTGTTGAATTTACGATGATTCAGTGGAAACGATTGATGCTCATAGCTCTCAATAAACTCCATCATTAAATAAAATTAAACTATATTATATCCTTTATTTAAAATCATCTTTGATCATAAGAATCGCGCCTGTTATTGCATCACCAAAACTAACTACTTCATGCCATTGATTAGTAACACTTATCTCTATAGAGCGTATATGGCTGTTGAATAGGAAAGAATAATGGATATAGAGATTCACAAGCAGTTGGTTCTAAAATCTCTGTTAATGGTTTACATGTAGCTATAATGTTAGTTACTTTATGTTTATATTCTCCATCTGCTATATCTTTTGCTAGGTTACAGTGTATATTAAATGTTTCAATACTTAAGAACTTGGGAAGAAACTGTCCCACATGAGTCTCTTCTGGCTTAAGATCGATATTATTTTTGATATCTCTCTCTCTCTCTCTCTCTCAATATAGCAGTAAACATTACCTTACTACACATCATCATTGTATTAGTTAGAACGAGAGAAGTTAAAACTTTTCCATTGTAAGTAACATTATTTCATTTTTCATAGTTTAAGGCTTTTTTATCATCTCTCTCTTATAGTTTTAAGTTATTGTGTCTTTCTTTAACCTATAAAACATGTAGAGAAAGAACGAAAATGAGAGCATGTTATTATTTTGAAAAGAACGAACTTTCTTATTAGTATGTAAGGTGTTTAGTATTTAAGCATTCATCCTCATTACCTAGTCTATAAGGCTGTTTTTAGCATGTAAGATTCATGTTCATAATCATCCTTTCTTCCCTTTTCGTTCTAGTAGTATGTAAGGTTCTTTTCTCTCATGTTTTAGTATGTAAGAGCGTGTCTTTCTCATGTTTTAGTATGTAAGAGCGTGTCTTTCTCATGTTTTAGTATGTAAGGTTCTTTTTCATGTAATGTGTGTTTTAGTATGTAAAAGAATGTCTTTTTATGTTTTAGTATGTAAGAGTGTGTTTTTGCCTTTTTTGTGTCTACTAATTAATTAATTTTCTTTCCATAGCTAATGTGTACACAAAGGTTTACTACCACCTTTTTACCAGTATTTTTTCGCACTCTTGCATGCTTTCGGTTTTTTTACACATATACTATGTGCTTTTTTCTTTTCCCAAGCAGAAGGCAAAGGTATATAGTGAATTAACTAATTTCTAACTATATTACTGGACACATTTTTTATTGAGCATGTGCACTTCAATAGGAAGTTCGGTTTCACTCGGCTCACCTGTGAAGTTTGGGACAAATCATTCAAATTGACTTAAGCATATGGTCAAGAAAAAATGGGTCTTGTTGTATCGGGAAATTTAAGTTTTTTCGCCTTAATTTATTTTTATTTTCTGCTTCGTTTTGATTCCCTTTATCAAAAAAAAAATAAGAATAAATTTATACTTACGTTTTTCTTTTCCGCTTTTTTATAGATAGGTGTGTGTTTGAAATTTTGTTACGGAACGCAGAGCCTGTGTTTGCGAAGTACTGCTTGACAGCCTGCGAGATGTAGTAGGGAACTTTCGTAATACAAAGAGCCTCCCACATATGAGGGGGCATAGTTTCAACTCATCCTAGAAGCGCAAAATGCGTATTTTTCACTGACCCTAGTAATTTTAAGCCAAAGCACTCTTGAGAGCTGAGATTTAAAGTTGCGGCTTTGCATTACAATGTTTGTGTATTGGCGTCTGCCAACACCCTTCTATGTCTATTCTCGCAACATAAAGTTACAAAGTATTTTTATTGTTTTACAATCATATTTTTCACTCGTTTAGTTCTCTGGCTATTAAGTTTGTATATTGATGACTTCCTGTACTGAGATAATTGTAATTACGAACTAATTCTTTTCAGAGGGAATTTCAGGTTATAGGTAGAGATTAACTTGATTTTCAATTATTTTGTAATTACAAGAACATGCAATTGCACGCTACAAATGGTTGTGGGGGTTGGAGGTTTATAACTTTCTACGTAACCGAAGTAGCTGTTAACTAAACGAGAAAGAAAAATATTGTAAAATAATGATTCGAAAATGACTTTATTGCATATGTTTTCTCTTCTCCTGGTCTCTAGGGCTATCGAGTCTCTATAACTCCCTTAAATATTTTTCTCTTTTCTTACCTTAAAAAACATCGAGATTCACTGTATTGTATTCTGTGCGTGTCTTTTTTAACAAATGTTTAGTAAGAACTTTTTTTAATTGATATTAAAGGTGAAGCAAAGTGCGCTGGTACTACATAATTCTAATTACCACATTAAATGCATTTTAAATCCAACATTGCTATAATTACCACGGAAATTCCCTCTGTGTAGGTGAGAAAGAAAGCTTCTGATTATAGATTGGTGGTATTAAAATGTATTTGAGAGTTGGTATTGTTTAAGTGTAGATCGTTCTCCAGTTGCATGCATCAAGTATCATTTAAAAAGAACTACTCTCACATACGTTTATTTGTAGGGGTTTTTACTTCTCAACGACAGTTTATAAAGATCGAATAAGGTTATTTGTTTTCAAAAATAAGTTCATAAGTGGTGATGGATGAATGTGACCTAGAGTGTGACATGGAGTGAACGAGATGGTAACCGAGTTACTTACGACAGATTGTAAGTTAAACTCACGGAACACAATTAAGTCAACCTCCATTACAAACTTGAATATAAATAACCTCTTATTTAGCATTTATACTGTCGTGGTCTCTCGCTAATTAGTTTCAAAGCACATTTGTTTGAGGACACATGCAAAAATATGATATTAGTGGTTTCGCAATTTTTTAACCACACGAAATACGTTTTTTGTATTAAAAGAATGGTATTTGAGGGTCACAAGTCCCTGTAAAGTGGGAGGGATTTTAACCTCTTTTGCTATACACCATTACCAATAAATAAATATTTATTCACCAAACAAGTTTTTCTTATCTTTCCCATTGAATTTTATTTCAATATACCCAAGTTTCACTCTCTGGAAGAATTTGTAGTGCAACAATAGCTACGAGGAATTAGAATATTACTAGGAGAGCACATTTTTTTTTTTTTTTTACTTTTCTATTTACATTCTATTTACATTACATCTATTGCTTTCAGTGTTAGTTCAAGCCCACTTGCGTTGCTTGTAATTAAGGTGAAAATAGCTAATGCAAAAAAACACACGTTTATGTGTCTAAACGTATTGTAAAATTAATATTAATGGGACACTATCAAGTTAAATTCGGTAGTCTGAAGGTATAAGTTAGTTAGTTATTTATATAGTTATTTCCATCGCTAAAAATATTATTAGCAGGTCACGTGATTAAATAAACAATGTTGCTAAATCATGAATTTCAAAATGGTTTATTATTAGTAAATACATTTAGTTAATGAACCCCCAAAATACATAAATTAATAGTTCATTAATTATTAACAACAATGAAAAATACATGGTTACAATTTTAATTTACATCAATAATGTAAATAAAACAACTTTAAAGGAGCAAAATCTCATCTAATGCCTTCCAGGAGGAAACGTACCAAGAATAGAAGATACATTCCCTAGCTGAATTGCGATACTGACGCGCTGGATTAGGAAGGTGGTCGCGCGGGCATCACCCGAAACGATCTGTGACTCAGGTAAATAAGTCGTGACACTCAAAGAACAATTAAGAATCGATTCGAGGCCTGCCTGTAAAACACAATCGTAACTCTGTACAATGACTCTTCCCGCCAAGAAGGAGAACTGGCTCGCTGTATCTATCGTCGTGTCATAAAAATACCCTAAATATTCTACTGTTATTTTCGTCATTGATTTTTGTGTTTTCAGGAGAGTGCGAAGCCTTTTTTATATGGGTTTTTTCTGTAATTGTAGTTTGCTCGACTAATTGACGAATTTATTATGTTACATGAAGCAGAAATCTGCTCCGCTTTTGATTCTGGTGTAGTCAGTTTAAATATTGTTCATGATTTGGTGACGTTTCACAATTTGAATTTTGTGGGTAGGCACAATTTGTGGTGTAACACTGTTGTCTCTGTTGTGTATTTATCCTATAATTAGTTTGTTGTTGACGTGGGCTTAAATTTCTTTTAATCCGTCTATCCTGCGTTTGATATACATGTTGTCTATTTTGATATTGCTGTGGTGCCTGATAATTTTGAGGCTGTGCAAAGTTTTGCGAAAGTTTTGCGATGATACAAAATTTCGTGATGGGCCCTGATACTGGGGTTTCCTAGAATAAAATGTACGTCCCTGTTGTTGATAGGAGTATGATCGTTGGTGTGAAACTCGCCTATAGACAAATGGATTACAAGTTACATAATGTGTGTTATTCCTACTTCTAGGTTGGTAACTTATATTTGTTCCAGTTTGCCAATATTGCAGTGGGAAATAGTTTCTGTAAACGTGTATCGTGTTTCCTGCTCTATATTGATTTAATGGATTTCTAAATCTAATGGCTCTAAATTTCGAATAACGATAATTACGTATACATTGAGGGGGATGTTTTGCAGATGAAGTCCTACTTCCTGCCTGAGTTTGTACGCTTACATTTGACATATTTGTTTGCATCGCTTAATATTCTTCACTTTAGGTTCCTGTTTTATATGCCTTTCACCAGATTTTTCGTGATTCGTATCCGAATTCGTTGATAAACTATAATCTGTGCTAGTATTTTATGGAAGTGAAAAAAGTGTAGAATAACGTATCTTATTTTTGCCTTCTTTCATAGATTTGTTAAATGTGTGAATCCGCTTTTGAACTCTGTATCGAACCGTTTTTAAATTTACAAGATTCTGTACGTAACTAAATTCCTGAACTGCTATTTTCTCCAAATAATATGGTCTCAATCCATTTACGATCCAATTGATTACCGTCTAATTCAGTATGTCCTGCTCTGATTTGAATGCTAAATTTTCCATGTCGAGCACATAAGAAGTTACACTCTATTTCGGTTTCTGCTGTCGTTCCCGTAATATCGGTTCTCGAACACGGTTTCTTGAAATGTGCTATGATTTTCTATTTAAAATTTCGTACGTTTCATCCTGGGGATAATGTTTCTCAGTTAGCACTTGTAATCTATCTCCGGTCCTACCTACAATAGATGAAGGAAGGATTTTTTACATTTTTCGTCATTATCCTATTGCTGCTTTTCCACATCCTCAAATGACCTTAAAAAACGATTAACGTCGTCCGCCATTTCGTTAAAACGAGGTATCGGATAATGAGAAGGTATTACTACGATTTTCGGTTCCTGTTGCACCATGTTTTGTCGGTTTCGATTTTGGTATTTCGTAGATAGGATGTGATCCTCCTTGTGATTTTAAATGGTATTCCTTTGTTGGAGGAATTTGTTGTTTTTCAACAACCATTAACTATTGACTGAAATTCGAAAGGTTGCAGGTTCAAATCCCACTATTAATTTCACGAAAATGAAGGGTCCTTTCTTTCACTCTCGGGATTTTGCACTTAATTGATTTCTTAACCAAATCCGGACGACATTCACAATGTTATCTCAATAAAGAAAATATTTCTGTAAGTTTGTAAATTTTATATATATATATATATATATAATGCAACTGAAAGATGGAAAAACGTAGCACAAAGGTAGACTCGCTTAATTAGGAGGAGAACTTGCCAATGCGACAAAGAAGGTACCTGCGACATTGAACCATTCTATATTTACCAAATAGGGAGACTCTAAGGTTAATTTGTAGCAAAGTCTTAAATACGTTTTTCGACTTATATGAACATCTCAGCGAGGAAAATCTTCCGTTTCATTGGTGCAACTTGTACATATAAACTAAATTACAACATTTTGTCATATCTCCGTTCTCACACACTAAAATTACAAATAGAGGACTCTAACATAGACAGCATCAAACACTCCCCTAAATTTGTTAAAGTGGTACGGATAAGTTTAATTGAATAGAAGTTAATGTTCATGGTTTCACTTGACGGTCCCTCAATTAAATGTCATGAAAGTTCGTGGCTGTTGTTAAATCTCTGTGAAACACCGGATTCCTTGATAGTTCCTAGGCCGGACTGTATGACAGCCTAGTTGGACTGAAGCGCACTAATAACTTTCACCAAAGCTCACACACAGAGTTCGGATTCAGAGTATTTTATTTTTCAATTACATGTTCTAAACGTTTAGGTCCAATTAAAGTTCACCACAGAATGATTGTCTCAAAACCTAAGATCACATTTACTAATGCTAACCGTGGTCTCTCCTTAAGGAAATGTCTAACTGGTAGCTGTTTAGTAATACAGCCTCGGAGTCTGTGAGTTGTAGAGAGTCTCACAGGAGAAGCTCGAGGGAGCCCTCTAATGAGAGATCGTCGAAGGAGACTCTCGTAGGAGCATCTCTATGTTTTATATGAGAGTCAGTTGTTTCTCGTCCAATCAGATCGTTTTCACTTCTCTCATCACTCGGGGTCACTGTCTTGAATTTACACTCGGAAAATGGATATTTGAATTTTCCCAGAGCATTCCCAATTAGTCATTTGATAAATTGTTGGAAATCTTTCTTAATCATAAAAGGTTATCGTACTGTTCTGGGAGTCGGAAAGTGATTTTAAGAGTTTCTCAAAGAAGGAATAATTTCTTAATAATATAGATTGATGTCATGTTTTTGGAATGACGAAAATGTTACTTCAGGTTATTGTAAGATAAAGATTCGACATCTGTTTGGGAAAATATTTGTAAATGTTTCTCTCCGTTTTTTAAATTTCTCAGAAGCATAACTTCCGTTACTATAAAGTGTCCAATGAACTTGATAAGTTATAGTATATATTGTTCTCTCACCTACTTCTTTGATGACAACCAATTTCAGCAAAAGAGTAATGACCTGTGTTTGATTCTGTTTATACCTTGGGAAGCAAACGTTTGTGGAGAATGGCTCGAGTATTTTTTTTTTTTTTTTTTACATTTCCTAGTGTTGACGACCGATGTGCTCAATCTTACCTTTCTGACATGGTCATATAAGCCACTCCATTCTTACTCACTAATTTACAATAATATCATTCTGAAATAAAGAAACATGATTTTTTTTGTCTCACATTATTCATAATTAACGTTCCCCTAACGGTGGAGTATCGACCAAATTCTTCACTTTCTTCTGAGGGACCCAGAGAATTTCTTATATCTGGAGATACAGCTGAATATATTCATCCCGCGCATATTTATCTTTATGTAAGGTCTTAAGGGGAAATGGAGATAATTTACAGGCAGCAGCAGCAGGACCACCGGCCGTTATGGCAGATGGTGTATTACCGGTGAATATTTTTTACTTTCACTTTTTAATCACGTAGATGTTTCTTTAAATGATAGAATTGTTTCATCTACTAATGGTATATATCCATTCCGAGCCTATTATGAAACTTTACCTAACTACTCAGAAGATGTATTCAGAACTCATTTAACCACTGGGTTATGGTATAAGGATACTGCAGGACATTTTAATATTCTCAATGAAAATAATGCTGGTTATTATAAACGAAAATTTCTTATTGCTGGAAGCGCTTCAATATATATGTATGAACGACTTCATATAGATATTTCAGAATTAAAACTATTATCTTTTCAAATAAAGTTAATCTACGTATAAAATTAAGTCGTAGTAAAAATACATTTTGTTTAATGGCAGCTGACAATTCAACATTTAAAGTTAAACTAGAAGATGTTATTCTTTATGTGCGTCCAATTAATATTTCTGCAGATTTAGCTTTAATTAAACACATTTATGAGTCATGATACTACAAAATTACTATTAACTAGAGTTGAAACAAGAGTACATACTATTCCTGATGATGTCACATCATATAATCTTGATAATAAATTTCTTGGAAATGTACCTAAGGGTCTCGTTTCAAGTTTTATTGCAAACACTGCATTTAATAGAAAATACCATGTAAACCATTCCACTTTGAAACTTTTAATATTAACAAGCTACTAGTACCAGTTGGTTCCCAATTTTCCCTCTCACTCCGCTTACTCCAGATTATGCAGCAACGAGACTTGCCTGCACTACCCAGTAACACGACAACGCTCGTCCCCACACGAGTCGGGCAACCACGCCTGCCATTAATGAGCTGGGGTTCCAGGTGCTCCCACACCCACCTTATTCTCCTGACTTGGCTCCTTCTGATTACCACCTCTTCGGGGCATTGAAGAAACCGCTGTGTGGACATAATTTCGCCGACTTCCAGGAACTGCAAGACGCTGTCCGGACGTGGGTGTGACAGACTCCGAAAAAGTGGTTCGAAGAGGGCATAGAGAAGTTTCCACATCGGTGGCGCAAGTGTGTAGTTCTTAATGGAGACTATGTTGAGAAAGTGGATGTATCTGCCGAGGCATAAAGATTTTTATAAATGTAAAAAAAATGTGTAAATCAATATAGAATGCTCCTCGTACCTCCCTTGAGGAAAGGAGTCAATACAAGAGAAAGAAGAGTATTCAATACCCTGACATCCCATCTGTCATTCGCCCTATGGCTCATAGCGAAGGATTGCCTGTTCGGGTTCCCTCTCATGTACCACTATCATTCAGTGATAGAAATGATGCAGAACCGACACACAGCCGAAAACGTCCAATCATCCACCAGTTACACTGACCCTACATTTACACCAACATTGTCATTTAGAGAACCACTGAAAATCACACAGTGTGAACTCAGTGATCTGATTCGGGATTTAGAGCTTCCAAAGTCTAAAGCCGAACTCTTGGTCTCATGACTGCAGCAGTGGAATCTCCTCGCTGACACAGTACGTGTATCTGTGTTTCGGGAGCGTCAGAAAAAACTTGAGGGTTATTTCAGTACTGAAGGTGACATTACATTCTGTAGTGATATTAACAGTTTGTTGGAAGACCTGAACATTACATACAAACCAGACTAGTGGAGACTCTTGATAGATGGCTCAAAAACAAGCATGGAGGCAGTACTGTAACACAATAGTAAAGAAAGGCCATCAATCCCTGTCGCATATGCTGCCTTAGTTCAAATCCGTGTTCAACTTTATTAATTGCAAAAAGCATTTATGGCTGGTACTACACACAAATAGAATGACCTCCACGAACAGCTCTGGTGCCTGGGTCAAAATATATTGCCGAAAACCCTCTAGTGAATCACAACAAAATGTTCTCATGCCATTGCACATTAAGTCGGAACTCATGACAACATTTGTTAAGGCTATGCACATGGATGAAGCAGCATTTCAGTATTTGTGCAAGACGTTCCCACTACTCAGCACAGAAAAGATCACAAATGGTAAATTCATTGGTCCACAGATACGCCAGCTGTTTGGGGACACATACTTCGATTCCACTCTAACCCCTGATCAACTGCAGGCCTGGCGTTGTTTTCGTAATGTGACAACATTGTCCTTGGGAAACAGGAGAGCCGCAAATTACAGGGACATTGTGGACGAACTCATTCATGCTTATAAGGTCATTGGCTGCAACATGACACTGAAGATGCACTTCCTTTACTCCCATCTCGATGTGTTCCCAGAGAATTGTGGTGCATTCAGTGATGAGTACGGTGATCGGTTCCACCAGCACATTTCTCTCAAGGAACAGCGGTACACAGGACAATGGACTACTGCTATGCTGGCTGATTTCTGCTGGATGCTGCAGAGAAATTCTCCAGACATCACCCACAGGAGGAAGGCAAAGAAACGGCTAGTATAAACTAGGTAAGCTCACTTAATGTATATATACTATTAAATACTGTAGCAATACTAGCTATACGTAAAGTCCCAATTTACTGGTAACCCTGAGCTAGGAGATAATTTTAACCGTAATATTCTTGTTCAGCGCGTCGAAATCTATAAACACCGGCTACTTTGGTTTCTGTAAAAAATCCACTGTGGACCATAATAACCGCCACGTGGACCCATCAGCGGTCAATGACCTCTAGGTCCCTCTGCCCTTGAACGTCGCGGCCGGAGTATTACTACACTGACACAACGTGCCAGAAAATAAATCTAAAAACCTATCACCATCGAAATATCTAGAACGGCCTTTAGGTTAGGTCAATACCCTGTAGTCTTCAGCGTCGTGGCCGGAGCATTATTGCCGCGATACACCCTGCTCCTGCCACGATACAACCACCCCCTATTGATCTTACTGCCGCGAGAAAATCCATTAATCTTCATGATACATCTACTTCAGTTATATCAAGAGCTCTTACTTTTACCTTCATTTCTCAATTCTCAAAGTGGGAATAAACTGTTGCAAGTACTTACATGTATTTGCAAGAACTCGCTTATTGGTTTGCTTCCAAATGTGACTATTACCCTAAGAATCTTGTTAACTTACCTGTAAGCGTTGCTTCGGCAGAAAGGAGTTTCTCCAAACTGAAAATTATAAAGAATTATCTACGATCGACAATGACGCAGGAGCGTCTTGTAGGTCTTTCCATGATATCAATTGAGTATAGTGCTGTGCGTGAGTTTGATACTGATACATTAATTAAGGACTCTGTAGAGAAAAATGCACTGAAAGTTATTTTATCTAACACTGTAAATAATAGGACACAGGATAATTTGTATTAAAATTGTAGAAAGACAGATATTACTTGTATTATTTGTATATTTTTCTGTTCAGATATTATAACTATTTTTATTTTTCGGAGTTAACAAGATTGTTTTTCTATGTAAAGATTTGTAAACAGATGTTCTGCCACATGATCCATCATGTAAATCCATGTTACACAATACGTCAATATAAATCATTGTTTGTTGAACCATTCTGTAAGTTTCTAATAAATGATGCAGAATAATCTGCATGTTCATGTGCATATAATTATGTGTTTCGTATATCGTTAACCAGAACTTTTCCTAAGCATTGAACTTACAAAAGTCATGGTCTCACTCAGTTTCGTAATTGATTCTTTGACTTTAATTTTTTGGAGTCCAAGAAGTTCACCTTCAAAAGCAGATTTCTGCAAGCTAGCATACCAAACGAAAACTCAGTAATACTAATGGGGTTATAGGGGGCGCCATATGGATTATTAACTCGGGTGATATTTCCCTTTCTGCCGATCCTCACCCCTTGTATCTTGCGAATGAAGCCTAGTAGTAATTCTAGTACTGGATAGGCAATTCAAGATGGTTGCGGTGATGATCAACGTAGCTGAGTTGCTTGACCTTTGTTGGATTTGTGATTGTGAAACAAGATGATGTATGTTTGAGGTCAGCTATAGAAGATGTTTGTCCAAGATTATGGGTTAAATTTGGCGGGAAGGTCGTACTTGTCATCAAAATAAGATGGTGTGGTTGATGAGCCATATAGGTTATTAGAGTGATTTTCGTAGCTTTTGGTGGGGGAAAGCGGTTGGGAAGACTGAATTGTTTCTGTGAAGATCGTATCTTAAATTTTGGGGATGAAAAGGTGGTTGGGAAGACCTTTGGCAAGAGCGAGATGTGGAAAGAGACCGCTGGGAAGATCGAGAGAGGGTGATAAACAATACTCTTGAACTTAAATTTCTTGGTGTTAAACCCTGCAAAAAAAACTGCCTATACCCTCCCATTTTTCACTGTACATCTCCCCCGGAATGTTCTGGAAGAACCTCTAAAATCTCCTACTCCTGATCTTACAATACGCAGTGAGTGTTGGGAAGACCGAGAGGTGGAAAGAGACCGTTAGGAAGACGGTGATAAATAACATTCTTGAACTTAAGTTTTTTGGTGCAAAACCCTGCAAAACTGCCTACACCCTCCCGGGGAAAATAATGTACTAACTTTCTCCTTGAGTGATATAGTTAGGTATGAGATAGTCAATTGTGAAAATTGAGGACAAAACATTGTTGTCTTCTCTATACTCATAACGTCAAGGGAATTTTGAGACATCGTACGAAAATTCTCAAAACTTGAGATTAGAGACGTGAATCTAGTTATTTCTAAATCGTGCGGCTTTTGTGGATTTTACATTTAATGATGCGTGGAAAAATATGTCTCGACGTCACGATGAAACTTTCTACTGCAACAATAAATTCCCCAAACACTTGAACCACGAAAATACTTCCTTGTAATTGTGTGATATAAGATGTACTTGTCAGGACTTAAATCCTGACGTCAGTGCTCATTGAGGGGGAATAGAGGCAGCGTGGAAAAATAAGTCTTGGGGGCGCAAGGGGTTATTGACAGGATGCTAGTTTATAGGTCAGACCTAAATTTGTTAGTATATAAGGGTAAAGTATGTTAAAGCAGTCTCATTCTTTGGTAAGTTCTTGGATTTACTGTATCGTACTCGGACAAGAGCAGTATTCTTTTAGCGAAATTTTCTAGAATACATTTCGGTAATTTAATATTTTATGACCTTTAGGTACGAAGGTGGGGAGCACTATATTGCTAGGATATGTCCAGTCTATTCCAAGGATATCTTTAGTAGTAAGTGTAGTATGTCTATATATTTGAAGGTACACGGCACTGCTAGGATATCTTTAGTAGTAAGTGTAGTATGTATATGTATTTGAAGGCGCACTATATTGCTAGGATATGTCCAGTCTATTCCGAGAATATCTTTCTTAGTATCTAGGATTCTTCGAGGATTTTAAGTGCAGTATGTCTATGTATTTGAAGGTACAGTATATTGCTAGGATATGTTCAGTCTATTCCAAGAATATATTTGGTAGTAAGTGTAGTATGTTTATGTATTTGCTAGGATATGTCCAACTTATACGAAGGATCTTTGGTAGTAAGTGTAGAATGCTCATGTATTTGCTATGATATGTTCAGTCTATACCAATGATATCTTTGGTAGTAAGTGTAGTATGTTTATGTACGTTCTTCAGGTAACTTTGACTCAGGCCAACGATTGATATCATCTTGTGAGTAAAAAAATAAAAATCTAATGACTCCTTTCCTTGGAAGTTTGTGTTGCCTGATAGCCTCATATTAGTTCTGCCATCATTATTTTATACTTTAAAAGTAATATTCAGCAGTAGGATACTATTTATTTTGGTAAAAAAGAAAGAAAGTAAAAAATAAAAAAGAAAGAAACTCACAAAGCTAACCTTAGGGTTGATTTCATGAAAGCTTACATTGCCCTTTTCTAAAGTAGTTAGTGTTGATTTTCATGAAAGCTTGCACTGCAGTAACTGTTTTTACATAACAATGTTGTGTTTCTATGTACCGAAAATTGTCTTCGTAATATCTCTAGTAAAAGTCTTCATCAGTAACTATAAACATTTTATACATACTATTCTATCGACTTGAATGTTGAATAAACAACTTTTCTTTTAATTTCTTCGAAATTGAAATTTCGGCATATTGAAAAGTGAGGGAGTTCACTCTCTACCACTTCTTCTAGGTGAACAATATTTTAAAGGTAAATATAATTCTTATCAATAACCTTTTCTTTCCAACAATCAGAATAAAATAACAATTGAATTTAAACAAAATATATAGAGTATATTCAAGCGTATCCACAGTATATCCCAAGAATATCCGCAATATATCCCTCAGGATATCCACAGTATATTCCCTATAATATCCACAGTATATTATCTAGGATATCCACAGTATATTCCCCAGGATGGCCATAGTATATCCCAAGGATATCCATAGTATATTCCCTAGGATATCCACAGGAGTGAAAGTAACTATGTGAATGTCATGTAATGCAAAAATTGCTCAAGTCACTTACTGATGTTACAATTGGGAAAAGTTTATTAACTCCCGCACGTATGAAAGTATTCATTAGTTTCTGTCTTATAAAAAATGTTTCGAGAAAAATATTGTCAGGTGACACCCAAATTGTACCGCAACGGATCCTGCGTCCATGCTTGTTTATACTGAGATCTAGAAATAGGATGTAGATATGATAAATAATAAGCGAGATAATTTGAGAGAAAAGGTTTTAGTCTCAAGTTTTGAAACACATTTCGTCAGCGTGTTCCGACTTACCGGATAGGCCACAGGAATACTTCTATAATGGTAGTATATGCACTTGGTACTGTTCAATGTTGTTGCATCGTACGTAACTCAAGAACTGTTCTTTTAGAATACCAAGACTTCACTTTAGACCTTGTTTTCCCAATTCTGGAAGCAAATGCACTCTCTGGAATTCCACTGATCAGTGCGACACAATCACACGATGGCCCGTGGAATTCAGATACCTTGCTCTTTTTCCTGCGGGCTACCCGGAAAAGTCATTGCTGTAATCGTTATATAATATATGCTTTAATAACAGTTACAATATCCTCTTTACTTATTACATACCTTTCTGTTTATATAACTTTTTATCATTTATAAGTTTTGAGAAATAATAATGTCTATGTTCCTTTATACAAAATTCTAGTAAAGCAGTTTTTATAACGGTCTTTCATGAATAAATTTCTTAATACTGCGTTCGATAGTTCGAGGTGCTGTGGGGGCGTTACGGTACAGTTCAAAGTACGAGAAAATACCTCA
Source organism: Lepisma saccharinum (assembly GCA_022664845.1). Classification (NCBI taxonomy): domain Eukaryota; kingdom Metazoa; phylum Arthropoda; class Insecta; order Zygentoma; family Lepismatidae; genus Lepisma; species Lepisma saccharinum. The sequence goes on along the minus strand of JAGDQP010008049.1, from coordinate 35,321 downwards.
CTTCTGAGATTTTACAAAGATGTTGTACAAATGTTTATCAGTATCAGGTATTATTTGAGTATTTTAAGTGCAGGATGTGTGATAATAAATGAGCATGTAAAGCTAAATGTTTAATGAAGGGAGAAATAATAATTAAACTTATTTTTCCTTTCAGATTTCTATTTTGACCTTTTGAAAAGGGAAATTTTGAACTAACGCTTTTGAAAAAAAACACTCAGGGACTATACTGACTACTAGCTTTGTAGTAAAAAGGGGATATTTGAATTAATTTAAATAGATGTTGTTTCAAGGGGGATTTTTATGAAGGTTCAATATGGTTTCATGTGCAATTTTTATAAATGAAAGGAATGATGATTCCAATATTGTTTGAAGAGAGATTTTTATAAAAAGGAATGATGTCTTAATAGAGTTGCATGTGGGACTTTTAGAAAGGAATGTTGGTCCAACGTCGTTTTAAGTGGGATTTTTATAAATGAAAGTTGGGCCAATGGTGTAGCATGTGGGTTTTCTATAAAAGAATGTTCCCTTAACATCCGTTCATGAGATATTTTATAAATGGATGTTGCTTCAATATCGTTCCAGGTGGGGAAATGGCGTTACATGCGGGACTTTTATAAATGAATGAGTGTTGGGTCAATAGCATTGCATGTAGGATTTTTATAAATTAATGAATGTTGGACCAAAGGCGTTGCATGTGGGAGATTTATAAATTATTTTACAAATGAATGGTGGAACAAGTGTAAGATTTTATCAGGCAAATAATGTGTGTTAGTGTATGCGTGTGTGTGTGTGTGTGTGTGTGTGTGTGTGTTTGTGAAGGATATTGTACTTGCATATTTTTACTATATGAAAAGGAGGGAAGATTTTTAAAAGTATACCAATTTTGAACTATACATTATAGCTTTTTTCTAATTTTGAACTGTGCTCTATTTCTTAATTTAATTTGTACCTGTGCATTAGACTTTAATTTTCATTTGAAGTAGATAGCAGTCTGAATTGAACACTATTATTTCATTGAGATTTTTATTTGAATAACTTTAAGTGAAACATCACTCATAAAGAATAATAATTATTTATTGTTTTTATATCGTAGCAATTTGGTCAATCTAATGAACGCAGAGGATGCACTTTAATATGCAGGCAGACTTAAAATGGATATGGAGACAAGAACAACACAATTAAGACATGGGCTGAGGTATGTTTATATAGAGTTAATGGCACATTTCCTTTAATGACCAATCTCTTACCTTTCATTGAAACACTTTGTGAGTAATCCAGGGAGGACCCAAGATGGCCAAAGTAATTTTAGCCGGGTGTGAGAATACAGGAGATTTTATTAATTTAGGTATTGCGTTTTTCTATTACAGATGAAATTGTACGATTAGGCTGGTAGTATTATTCTATTTTCGTAAATGCAGTAGATAAGGAAGAAGAGAGTGTAGCTGATACTATTGTGGCCATGCTTTTAGGGCTAGTGCCTAATGTGGAGAGTGGTGTGTCAGATATTTATGTCCTATGAGCGAAGACGAATCTCTCACCATCATTCCTCGCAGAAGGTATCCGTCTCGTTTTCCATTCACTGCATCTTCTAATAAAAATAATACTTCTAGCTAGTCTACTAATTTTGCAACTAGTACTGCTTGTACTACTACCACCACCTCATTAGCCAACACATTAACCTGTGTTCTTTAAAATTCTACTGTATATTGCACCATTATTGTTATCTGCTCTCCTAAAATTTCAACTTCATCTGCCCTCAAGCCACCACCAAGCATGTAGCATTTAGCACCGGTAAATTCTTTTATTCCCATCCCTAGCTCATCTACTATGGATGATGATATCCCATCTACTACTATCTATCCTCTTCCTACCACATTTCTTGCTAATGTCCCAAATGAGATGATGCTTGTAATGAAATTGCTGATTTTAGGGGGTACTTTTAATGATACTGCTAGATTAGAAAGGGAATATAGTAGTCATTGGCTTAATGAGACTGCCTATCCCCAGCTGCATGAAACAAGGGAAAATAAATTTGAAGTGATATCCCGCCGTAATGGAGAATATACTAGATTTCATTTACGTGGAGTACAGGTTACCATAGCTGTTCGATAGTCGGTTTGTATTTTAAACCTCGAACAATATGCTGAGGCCCTATTTACTATCTCTCTTGAACAGACATTGTCGGATGTGGACCAATATAGTTGTGTGGGATTTTCTATCAACAGTTAAAACGACACCCTCGACAACAGTTTATGTTCCTTGGAGAAAATGTCTGTATATGGCAGTTGATTATATTCTTTCAACTTCGCAATATATTTTGAAATCTAACGAAGTATTTCATCTTGTTGAAAGAATTACGATCAAGTGTCATATTACGGATCCGTTACGCGGACTGGGTCACAGGGTCATCCGAATGATAAAAAGTATCTCCCGTGAAGTATGCAAAAACATATTTCTGTTCCGAGTTTTCCCTGGCGATAAAGGATATGATTGTCTTGCGTGAGCATTATGTCTGGCTCAAAACAGAGCAAATCAGAATAAACATAAGACATACTATATGCGTAATACACCGAAGCTTTGGATTAAGGAAGGAAAAGAATTATGTGAAGCTGCAGATGTTAAAAGCGAAAATTAGAAGGGGTATCGAGGAATTGGACAAGTTCCAATCGCATTTTAGTGATAAGTATCAAATTGTTGTATACGTCCGCAGTCTAATGACATGGCATTTTTATATTTGGTATCGGGGGCAGAGTGCTGTTATTAGCAAAAAAAATATTTATTTTTTACGAAGACCAGCACTATGTAGTAATTTCGTGTTTATCATCCTTCTGGGTAAAAGGTGGTATTGTCCTGATTGCCTTACACCGTACTATAATCGCAATGAGCATAGTTGTGAGTATCAATGTAAAATGTGTGAGAAACCTCATATACTTAGGAATAATGATGATGAAGAGTGTAATATTAAATAAACCATTGTTTGAGCACATTTCATACTCTTTATTTCTATCGTACTCATGGAGAAAAAGAGAATGGTAGGCCTCTATCTTACTACGTGAAACTTTGGCCAAAGTAAGGACTTAAAATTGATTTTCGTCCTCGAAAACTGATCACGTTTGTGGGGAACGTTTTTGTAATATATGTCTAGAGAATGCTGAATCAACTAACTTCTGTTTCGTTAAGAAGTTCAGAAGAAACATTAAAAACTTCTTGTATGTTGTTTTCGGAGTAGGAAACAAATTATTAGAAAAGAATGAAAAGAGAGAAAGTGAGTATCGTGCAAACTTAATTTGTGCTTCCCACTGCTGTCGTGAATGTAAGGACAAGGAAGTAAAGTATAAATATTTTATACGTGGGAATCCAGATGGTGATACAGCATTTGTGTTTTATGATATGCAAGCATTTAACATAAACGTTTTTAATCAAGGTCCAAAGTTCGAGGGAGTGGTAAGAATTTCGCATAATAGTTCCCATTTTGATAATTTACTAGTAGCGAGGGATTTTATCGAAAGAAAAACACTCCTCCCCTAATATTACTGGTCAAGGAGAAAAAATACAATTATCAGTCGAAATATTTAAGGACAATTGTTTGTTTTTAAAGGCCAAGTTATCAAAATTCGCGAAAACCATGAGTTTACAAGAAGGTCTTAAGAAGGGTGGATTCCCCTTTTTATTTAATACCAAAGGTGATAAAAATTATGACCTGTCATGGCCTAAAATCGGGTTCTATGATCTGGATTCCAAATCCAAAGAAGAAGGGAAGGCTCTCCGCAAGTGGTATGATGAAGCTAAAGATTTAACGTTTAACATGCAGAAAGAAATTCTTGAGTACTGCAGGAACGATGTATTTAATCTTACACAATCTGTGATCAAGTTTTTCGAATCTTATAGAAAGAGAAAACAGGTGGTATTCAATGTTTTTTTCGAGACCTGTACCTTTACAATGCAACGTTTCAGGTTTTATACTTACCAGAAATTACCATCACCATCACCTCCCCAATGGGGTTCCAATACGGTAATCATTATAGTACAAGCGCTTTAAAAGGGATGAAGTATTCGTAGTCTCTTCATGAAAATGTTTATATTCAAACTATTGCTAATGTGGCCGAAGTTCCATTTAGCAAATAAAATTAAATGGTTATGATGATAAAAATAGTACAGCCTATGTGTATTATGGATGTTATTTGCATGGCCATACATATATTCAGAAGCTTCGTCATTATCCTTTCCATGACGAATGACAAGTAACGTTGCAAAACAGGTATTAGGCAACAAAGATTCTAAAACAGTATTTCGAAAAATGTGGTTTAAATGTTATTGAAATCTATTGGAATGTGAATGGAATTAGCAAGTTCGCAATTCCCTTAACTTTCAAGATTTTATTAAAAACAATGTGAGGATATTAAATGTGTTTCTATCGTTTAGGAAAGTTTCAAGGGAGGGAGAACTGAATGAGCGCATTGTGTAAATGATATGATGATGAGTTCATCCGCTATGTCGATGTCACGTCTCTCTATCCATGGGTAATATCGAGGAAGCTTCTTCCTACTGGGAGGTCTATTCATAGGGTAAAAGGACTCAGGCGTCCAGACGATATCCATCGAAATCTATTCTCTAAGGTTTTAGCTCCACAGTATTTAGACATTCCCATTCTTCCATAGAATGCAAGCGTCTAGTTTTTGGAATTTATAGGCTTTCTATGGAAGAAATGGAGAAAGGAGAATGTGATCATAATGAGGAACAACGGAACTTCATTGGGACATTTTGTACTCCCCTATTACATGAAGTTATTAGAAAGGGTTATAAAGTCCTTAAAATGTATGAAATTTGGCAGTTTAAATGGGCTAAGGAGTTTTCAAAGACTATGTAAATAACTTCCTAAAGATGAAACAGGAAGCTAGTGACTTTCCCTCTGAATGTAAGAACGAGGAGCAAAAGCAGTCTTACATTCGAGATTATGATGAACATGAATGAATAACGCTCGAGTATGATAAAATTGATCATAATTCTGGCCTAAGGTATATTGCTAAACTCTTTTTGAATGCTCTGTTTGGGAAGTGGGAGCAGAGAACTGATTTATCTCAGAACAGAATTGTGACTGATGCTCAATACTTTTAGAGTTCATTAGAATACCACATTTACAGGTCCAATCCATTGTTCCTATTGGACAAAGTAGACTCATAGTCTCATATAAAGACATTTAAAATTTAAAGATCATATAACTTTTCTAACCCTATTTTAGTTGCTTTTATATTACCCTCTGCAAGACAGACTTTAACAACTGATGTCACCTGTTGACACTGAATTTTTTATATGGTGACACTTACTTTGTAATACATATGCAAGAAAGGAATCAAGCACCCAAGTTGCCTACTGAGATTTATTTGGGTAAATTAACTGATTAAACCGAATTAGAGTGAAAGATTCGGAAATTCGTATGGTTCGTATCGAAAAATTATAGTATTAAAGAAAGGAATTTAGGGCAAGTGGAAGAAAACTTTAGGCATACTTGTAAAATTATGAGTATTGCATTGAATGAATGTGCGCGAAAAGTCATAGATTTTGATCATTTTTATAATTTAGTGAACGAAAAATATGCAAAGAAAATTGTAAATAGCCCAAAGACAATTAGAATGTTGCCTGAGTACAAAATTGTAAGTAGACTTGAACATAAGAATCACAAAATTGTAAATGATAAGCGAAAACTTGTAAATTGTAAAATTGTAAATGACAAGGATTACTTCGACACACTGACTTACGGTTTTAAGCGATGTAAAACGTAAAATCCCTTTTCATGTAAGTGTGTGTGTGTGTGTGCTTTCCCTGAGGATAATATATTAGAGAGTGTTTTGAAATAATTGTCTCACTTCATACCAAGATTTTGCCATTTCAACACCTTTGTTCTATGATAACCAATGATCCAATCCGTCTCTGCGAAAACATTTGTTAAGAAATTACTACAACAGAAGAATAAAATGTTCATTACCCACTTCAAGGAAATTGTTTGGTGCTATGGTGCGATGGTACGAAGTCTTTCACCCTCCCTTTTTAATGTTTGATTTGATAAAGAAATAACGGATATGAATAATTTTAAAATTGAATCCACTCTAATTAATTTAGATTATTTAATGAGCGAAACTGATGAAGACGTCAGTAATTTGATTACAAAACATGCTAATCATAAAAATTTGTCAGTAATCTCTACTGCTGAAAAGGTATTTCCTAAAGGTAAACATTCTCGTGACATTACTTTAAATGCTCAATATATCAGTTTTTAAAAATACAAGATATATATTAAAAATTCAGTATTTAGTTCGGTAAATTATGCCTCATCATAGAAAGGGTGTTGTAGAGGTGTTTTAGAACGCTACTGCTAAACTGCATTCATATATACTTTTTAATTTGACGCAAGCAATCCCTGCTGCTTTACGAAGCAGAATGAATATATTTCAAGATGAAACTATGCATCTGTACACACATGGAAAGGGCGCTAATACTCCTATATCTTTAATCGTTATTACGTTGTCAAACTTCAAACATCATTATAATGAGCTTCGTGTGCTTTCTGGAGACTTAATAGGAACTGTTGCTCAAGTTGGTAAAAACATTTTAAATGGTAACATAAAAATCACTAATCATCAGAAACGAAGAATTCGTCGTCAAAAGAAGACGTTACATGCTCTCTCTAAAAAGTAAACGTAAACTATTAATGCAAATGAATGGAGCATTATTATCTTTATTACTAGGACATATTTGAAGTACTGTGTATCGAAGCTTGTTTAGAAGTTAAGATGTCCCACTAACAAATTGAAAAAATGATACTTTTACTAGAAGATGCTTCTAGTCTACTTTTTTCTTCGGTGAAATATTCCGTTTATCAGCAAAAACGTTTAGATCAAGAAATGTCTGATATTTCAGATCGTACTGATTTTTCAATAGATCAAAAATGGAAATTATATCAACAAGCACTACACCGATACTTGAAGTATACTCCCTCAGCTCAAAAGTCCATTGCAATACCCTTGTTGATCATGAGAGAGTAGTACAAAATCAATAATTTATTTTCACTACAAAATCACTAATATCGATATATTTTCATTAACTTTAGAATCAATGAAAAAAAATTTAGTGAGAAAAATATCAACATTATTAAATCGAATGCTCAGTTTAAATCTTATTAATTGGAATCAGAGTGGTGCAGTAAGCATTGATAGTAACGCATCTCCAGGAAAAAATATTATCAATCTCATACATGACGTTATTCGAAAATGTAACTAAAATATCCTGTAGGACTTGATGCGTTTAAGCCATTTCTTCGAGATATAAATGTTCTTCAAGCATTAATCAACTTTCAATTTGGTGCTGGTGCTACTACTACTACTAGAATTGTTCCTTTATTCCTCAATAGAAAACGAGGACGGGAAGTATTATTTCATGAAAGAAAAAGTAATAAACTTAATAATAATTTTAAAAACATTTTTAAAAATTATAAACAGTAGAAGATAAGATTATGTCTCTATCAAAGTTGTATTATGCATTTTTACATCCTACATCTCTCGGAAGTATTTCTAATTACAACGAAAAACAGGTTTAGAAACAATGAAAATTAAAAAACTGGTTAGCTTCAGAAGGATATGTACATTACATGCCATTGTTCGAAAAAAAATTGCCACGAAAACAGTATTATGTAATTGGTCGAAATTAATTATTAAAATGCATTTAGCAGATACGCAAAAGATATCAAAGTATAATGATGGCTATAAATATATTTTATGTTGTGTTGATGCATTTAGTAGACTTGCAACTTGTATTCCGCTAAAAATTTAAACAGGTTCAGTTTTGGCTAGAGCAGTTGAAAGTATTTTAAGGAAAATCTTTGGTAAATTGTATTTTTATATGGGTCTGTCTTGTGGCATTTTAAGTCCGTTTAATATACCTCTTATTCACTATCAAACTGATTTAGGAACGGAATTTTATAATAAACATGTAAAACGTGTTTTCGAAAGTATCATATCAATCATTATAATGTACGTTCTAAAATGAAGGCTGCAATCGTTGAAAGGTTTATGGTTATATTAATGTTCTTGATGACCTTGTAGATAGTTACAGACATACAGTACATTCCACAATTAAAATTGCTCCTATAGAGGTTAATGAAGAAAATACAAATCCAGTATGGGAAACATTATATGGAAAACGAAAACGTGTTCAAAGTAAAGACAAATTTCAAAAGGGGGATAATGTTCGTATTAGTAAATATATACATAAATTGGAAAATAGATATTTACCAAAATTATCCCGGTAAATATTTATTGTAGATCGTTGTGTTTAAAGTGCATCATTAACATACAAAATTAATGATTGGAATGGAGACCCCACCAAAGGAATCTTTTACATAAAAGGAATTGCAAGCGGTAGGTGTTAGGAAAAACAAAACATTTATAATTGAAAATTATTAAAACGTAGGAAGGGATGGATATATGTGATTGGTTATTGTATCAACCTAGTATGAATTCGTGGGTTAAATAGAAATCTGTTCAGTCATCATCATAATGACTTCTGAGCAACAAGATTAATTTTACGTGACATTATCATTAAATGTGGGTAATAATATTTTTGAAAATAAGACTTCATTCTATAGCCCAAATTATGAAAACCCATTCACTTAGAGGGAAATTGGGTGGTAGGGTTAAGTAGTGTTTGTATGCCATGGAGGTTTTATAATCTTCGAAAGGAAGAACAAGTAGTTTACATATTAATGGTAAAAGTGTTATGCATATGAAGTTAATTTTTATCCTGGATATTATGATTGGATTTTTCATATTATTTCATCACTTCCTTTTATTACAAACATACTAAACCAAACAAAGAAAAGTCCCTTTACAACTTGATCGAGTATTACAAATTAGTACTGATAATAAAAATTCACCCGGAAAGTAATGATATTTCCGTTGCAGTTTAAAATATTCAAGAGGAAGATCATGCTGATACTGATAGAAAAGGTAGCAATTTTTTTATTTAAGTATGATAAAGATAAAAATCAAGTTTTAATTAAATATAAACTGGACCATACACACTGTATTCAGTGGAAATGACTGGTGGTTTACAAAATTTGTTAGGACTCTCAAATAATCCTCCTGTACAATGTAACGTACCGTACCGTTCCGTTACTTGTTTATTCTTTTTCTAATTATTTTGATGAATAACGGACGTATGTGTGTTTATTTTTTTATTTGATATTGTAGTATTCACAACCAGAAGAGAAAGGTTAAATCTATATATTAAGTATAATTGGTGAAATATGGTTTTATTGATAATTTTGATTTTTACTTGAATTTCTCTTCGAGCTTGTAGTTGTATATCAAGATACTATTTGACATTGACCAACTACGAAATTTGGTAATCTAGCCTCTCTCTTTTCTTTAACAATTTTTGTTTTGTTTTGTTTCACCGAAACAGGAACAGAGGATAGAAGGAAAACGCTACCGTTGAGCAGCTGTTCTTTTCTTATTGGTCGAACCTCCCCGCAACCAGATCATGGGAGGGATTTGTTTCTTTTCTCTTGCAATATATGCTCTAGTTTTGGGGGAAAAGAGGACACACACACACTTCTTCTACACCGTTGTTGACTACTCCATCTCTACTCCTCAGTCCGTCAGGCAGACCATCAGCCGGGAGGAGTCGTCTACGTCTTTGCGTAAGCCAATTTTTAAGACTGCAATTGTAGTAAGCTATCGCCATGTAGAAACTAAGATTCTGCAGGGGATACCCTCCTGGGCCCCTGAGAGGATATGTTCCTCTAGAAGTAGACAGAGTCGCTGTCAAAACTTATCCAACTGCGTCAATTTGTTTTGTTTATTTAAAAATGTTTTGAAGTATCTCTTTTGTTCAATGATCTGGATTAGTTGTGGATTATCGATGTCTAGTTTTTTCGGAGACCAACTTATTATTTGTTCATTCGTTTGATTCGAAAGCCTAAATTAATTGTCGTCTCATTTATTTGTCTGATTACAATAATTTTGCTGTCGATTTTTATTTTGATTGTTATGCATTCGAACATTCTTCATGAAATATAAGTATGTTGTCGGAATTCTTTCGGACGCGTGCCTCCGAGTTTTAATAGCAGTAAGGTGTGATTTTATTTGATAAGAGTAATTTTCTTTTATCTAGTTGCTCAGAACTAGATAAATTTTCTTTCTCCTACTATGTCTTTCTCCTCCTAAATGTTAATTTTCTTTCTCCTACTATGTAGAAAGAGCCTTTCGCTCATTTGATGATTTTGTTGTGTTACTTCTTAGTTAAGTAAGTTTATTGATTTAAACAGGTGCCTTGAAGTACCTTAGGTGGGTCAGGGTGGTTGAATACACCTGAAGTCCCGAATAAGTAGGAGAAAAGAGCAGGTCGAAACATTGGAGTCGAACCGACGCTTATTGTAGAAAAAGGGTATCGTTTGTAATTATTTTAAATTGATATTTATTGTTTAATCAGACTAGACAACAATAGGCTTAAAGTTATTTATAAATACTCTTTACGAGTTCTAGAAATAATCAATTTGGTATTAATAATTTTAAGTTGGTAACAAGCTTCCGAAAGCTGGTAACATTGAAGTGCTGACTCTTTACGAGTTTTTTTTAACTAATTTAAGTTTGTAGAGATGCTATTCGAAACGCAGTAGAAGGCTTTTTGTGAGTCGACCTAATTTTAATTAATCATAAGAAGTAGTGAACTGCTGTCTGAAAGCAAGAGATCTGGCGATCTCGATTTGTTGTTATAGAGGCAGTTTCTGGAGTCTCTTAGGATAAGGAGTTTGTCTAAAGCAATTAAGAAGCAGGACATTCTAATTACTACTTTAAGTAGTGTAGGAAAGAGGTCTGACCCCTCTATAGATTCTTCCTGTTCGATTATGATTAATAATAAGTAACTTGATTTAGCGATAAGATTTATTTTATTCTGTCTTTAACATCTCTTTTGAAATAGCTTTACGCTATGATTTTAACTCTAGCTATGTCTTTAGCAGAATACTAGAGTGATTGTAGCTAGATAAGGTCCCGAAGCCTAAACAATCTATCTTTCTCATTATATTAATTAATGTAAGTTTTATTGAGAGATGAATGGAGGAAATTTATCGCGCGAATCGCAAAAATAGACGGACCAATAAGGAAAGACGAGCTGCGACGTACAACTTCTAAAGTAATTAATTATTCCAAGAACGCATGAGTGTTTAATTAAAGTTTGTTTGTACTGTGTTAATGAGAAAAATAATTAGCAATTCAAAACCATGCGAAAATCTTCGGAAAAATGAAATAATTATATTCAACGGCTATATTCAGTTATCAGTTGTATATATGTATATCTTTACCTATCCAATAATCAATATATATCTAAAAGAAAAATATCAATAGTAGAATTTTACTTTGTTGTTTGGTAACCATTATCCCAGTCATCAAGTAATTATTAGCGTAGTTAAGGATTTATTACTCTTTTAACCTCTACGATCTTCCTAGTGTGACGGACTTTATTAGGAGGAATGGAATTCATCTCCTAGCTACTATGCAACCTGCGTCGTATTGTTGTAAATTATGGTTGTATACGAATACGGCGTTTTTCAGAGATATTGGATAAGCTTGCTTTATGAATATTGTCTATGGTGTATTATGAGGTGAAAAGAAAATAGTCGGTTTATTGTCGTTGTGATACTTTCTACTGAAGATTGCTGCTAATTATTTATATCTATTCTTTTTATATAATACGTTTGGGTGGGAAGAATTCTACGTTCGCTATTACTTACGCCGATGTGTTCTATGACTCCATATAATGCTCTAAGTTCTCGATGGCTCGAAACATTTACATTCTTTTTAATCAAACTTTCACTCTGCGTTTTTGATCTGCTTTCGACGTTAGGTAATGATATATTGTCTCTACGATTGAGTTCCTTGCATTGGAGAAGGTTGACTGGGCATCCGAGCGAATTGATATTGTATTTGTTGATTATTATTTAACGCAGAGGGGTATCGGTGTTTGCTAACTTACAATGATGCAGCTGCAAACTATAGCCGAATACCAGTCACACAAAAGTAATATATTTATTCCTTTTTATTTTAAACTTATCTTCGGACAAGTGTGACAACAAATACCTAGGGAACATTTTCAACCGAAAAGAGAAGACCTAAACCTGAGTTTATGAATGTTAGTGCCCCATTTCATTGTAATCTGGATTGTATTATTCATTCTGAAATTAATCTTTGTCTTGACATTGTGAAAGATTAGCCTATCATTGTTAAACTACCTCGTAACATTAATATCTATGAATATCAATATGGTAAAACGCATTCTTTCGTATTTGAGTGTCTGCACTATGTTAACGTGAAAAAAAGAAATATTTTGAAACTCTACATGTAATCTTAAAAGATGAACAGGGAGAAAATTACCATTTCAATTTGGTTCTTTGAACATTACACTTCACTTTAAGCGGAAGAAATTATTTCGGAATGTACGGATGATACTTTTTACATTACACTTAATTCGAATGCTAGTACAAATACATAAAGCAATAATCACCCAACACATGTTTAATATCTTGAATCATCGTATTCATCTTGATAATTCATCGTGGATGGTAGGACTTAGTGAAATTCATATCCATTTAACTTGCTATAATGTAATGGAGGATCAAAATATTATGTGGTATGAAACAATGGATAGGGATAATGTAAAATATAAAATATCGCCAGGGTATTATTCTTCTATGCTCTCATCATTAGAGATAATAAAAAATCACTACAAGCCTAATTCGCTTTGATTTCTCAAATACTGTTACTATTAAAACGAATGCAAGCATTAAATCAGATTATCTTTCAGCCAATTAGGTTTCGAACCCGGTATCAATCTATTAAAAGGGGCACAAAAGCCTTACATTGACATTTGGCATTCACAACAAGTATTTGTATACACTGACCTTATACAGACAGCACACATTTGTAGGTGATACAAAAGCACCCTTACTACGTATTGTAGCCATGACCAATACTAATCATGGAAAAGTACAGACAGTAACATTTCAGAATGTGCATTAGTTTCCTTTACGTAAACTTTCATTAGACACAGTTGAAATACTACTAAAGGACCATGCAGGAGAATATATCTCATTCCATCCAGGACATTCACCATAGCACTTCACTTTCAACAACATCCGTGAAAATGAAAGTTCCACTTCATGGTAATACCATACCTTATTTTGCTGGACCAGTTTCTCAACATGGGCATGGATTAGGGGGAATATGTCAAGGGTCTCTTTCGATTTCCTATGCCACTTATTAAACAAGGATCTAAAGCAGTTGGTCGAGAATCATTACAAATAGGAATCCAAGTTCCGGGGGATGTATTAGAAGATCACCCATTTAAAGAATCAGTTAATAGTAGAGTTCATTAAGCAGGTTCAAATTTAATAACAAACGCGGGAAATCAAATTAATCAGTTGCTCAGTGGTAGTGGTAGACGACGGGTGCGTAAATCGAAAGCTCTTCTCCCTAAATGTGTTGGACCACCACTTATTAACAAAAGAGAAAAGACAAAGTCTTATCGTGAAAGGGATATTTTTAGTTAGGCGCTAAAATATGTATTTCCTTTCACCATCAAGTAATGATTGCTGTACTAATGGATTTAATTTGCAAACTGTTCCCATGACTCAAACTGCTATTCAGTCTTCTCGTATGCAAGATTATCCTATTTCTACACTTACCTCAGAGGGTCCAATTGAATTTGTGATTTCGGGGGATGTTGGAGAATATATTCATCCTGCATGCTTGTACTTGTATGTGCGTTGTAAAATAACAAAAGCTACTGGTGATAACTTAAAAGTATAAATACCAGCACGAAATGATCAAGCAGCAGTGCAAGCTGATATTGCAGCACCACCCAATAACTTCCTTCATTCTATATTCTGTCAGATCAATGTATATTTAAATGATAAATCAATTTCTTCATCTTCTGGTTCATACACTATTCGATCTTTCTTGGCATCAATACTTAATTGCTCTCAAGCTGCTTCGAAAACTCATCTCACATGTGCGTTATGGCATAAAGATACTGCCGGACAATTTAATACTCTTGATGAAAATAATGCTGGTTTTCGTAAAAGAATGGAAATTTCTAGTAGTAGTGCTCCTTTGTAAATGTTTGAACGTCTCTTTACAGATATTGCCAACTTAGATCGGATACTTCCTAATAAGGTAAGTGTACGTATACAATTTTATCGTAATAAAGATTTCCTTTGCTTAATGGCTGCTGACAACCCCAACTTTAAAGTTGGCTTAGAAGAATTCATAGTATATGAACGTCGTCTTAATATTTCTGCTGACTTGGCTCTTCGTTTAAATTCTTACATGGAAAGAATTCCTGCAAAGTTACCACTGATAGAGTGAAAACACGAATCATTGCTATTCCACAAAATGTAACATCCTTTAATATTCATAATTTACTTCTGGGTAGTGTACCAAAAAGCATTGGCATTGCATTTGTAGCAAATACAGCAGTGAATGGTAAATATCATTTGAACCCCCTCCATTTTGAACATTTCAATCTCAGCAAATTGCAGGTTCAAATAGGCTCAAAGTTTTACCCTCCCACTCCTCTATCCCCTGATTTTGCAAGAGCATTATTCATTCAAAGTCATTTCACCCTCTTTTTTGCTAAAGGGATGTTTCATCAAAATACTGCACATACGATTACTTCTAATGATTATGCACATGGATATACAATTTTCCCATTTATTCTGTCCCCTACGGAAAGTATAGATGATTATACTTGGGCTGTTTAAAAGAATCCCCTGTTAATATAAAAATATTTTTAGCCAAGCACTAGTACAGTCTATTTCATGTATTGTGTATGCTCAGTTTGATTCGATTAGAACTTGATAAAAATAGCATTGTATATATCGATGATACATTTTAATTTCGAGTTCATTCAGTCACAATGAGGGTTTTATGTACTTCTCTGCTCCCATACATTGTGAAAATGACGACGACAACGAAAGGTTAGTTTTAAATGAACTTGTTATTATAAATCCTGATTTGGATTGTTCGCAAAGCTGGATCTTTAAACCGCCTTTTCCTCATTCTGAGTTGTCAATAGCCTTGCGATTAGACAACGGTTACTTGTCTCAACTTGTCTATGGTCTCCATTGGAACGATGCTGATGTCTCCTACAGTGAAGTTAAAAGTGTAGTTATCAAATATACTCAGCACAGTAGTGTGGTGTACACTTTTAGAAAAACAAGGCAATACTTCCTCGAGTCTATACTTTGAAAAACAATAATCAACCTAGAAAAAGGATTTAAAAAACAGGTTATTAAAGTGAAAACTCGAAATTTGTCAAGAGAGAAATTTCGAGCTACCTCCTCCCCCCGTAAGTGCTCCCGCCAAATGACCAGCTCAGATGCTGAAACCCAAACAGGGTCTGAAAAGCCTTGTACCCCCACACAGCCTTGTACCCCCACCTCTAACCAGGATGTGGCGCTCACATCTTGGAAATCCCTCCCAACCCATCCGGACATGAAGTGCCACATAGGCTTTTATACCCTGAACGACGGCCCTGGGGATGTAGTTGGCCAAAACCAGTGTGTGGTTAATCCTATAAACATTGTTACTAGTGATATAAACTTCAATATCAGTGTGTAACCGTGAGACGTGACAACCGCGAGACATGACAACCGCGTACCTTCAAATATTATTCACAAGATGGTGGATAAAGGAGCAAAAGGGAAAACTGCAGCAGCATACCTAAACTACACCAAGGCAGTTATGCTGGAGATAGCAGAAGAGTGCAGGAAGTATAAAAACAACATAATGGAAGAAAAAGATATGAATCAAAACAACTCATACCTGATTAAATGAAAAGAGAATCTAAAGAAAAATAGATATAATGTGGGAAAACCAACACCAGCAAAAGAAGGAAGAGAACTCAATGAGAAAGTCATAGAAGAGGTTGAAAAGAATGGGAAGAAGCCCAAAAACCAGTAGCACAGGGAGAGCACCAGCGATCATCATCACCGGCGCTCAGACAGATCAAAACACAATCTGGGGAAATAATGGAAGAAGGTGGAGTTCCAACACCCAACCAAGAAGGAGAGAGGAAGAAACCTAGTGAATCACCAGAAGAAGAAGCCTCGAAAAGACATAAACAACAAGAGGAAATTTCAGAAATAAAAATAAGAAACGCCTTCCTTGAACGAATCATTACGGAGCTAGAAAAGATCAAAAGCAACTTAGTACCCGAAAACGAAAAACTGCGAGAACATAGAACTAAATCTAGTCCGATGGCAAACAAAGGCAGATGGTCTAACACACGATATTGCAACACTAGAAGAAAACATAATGACAGCTAGGCAAGAGTCAATAGACGCAGCCACTAAAATACCTGAATTAGACACCTGTAAATACCATCTCGAAAAAAGAAAAGAACAAACTTAAGGAAGGCTGGAAGACAAAGAAGAGACGATGAGATTATACATAGAAAATGGCGCGCTACAACAGCAAAAGATTGATCCAGCAACGAAACCAGAAGAGCCAACCTTTGCAGAAATGCTCAAACCAAAATTAAATAAAATTCCGGAGGAAAAATGATCGTGATAAACAGGGAAACAATCAAACTAACCATAATCATCAGACCCAAACAGGAATAAACGACAAAAGACGCAAGAATAAGACTCTCAAGAACATTGGATAGACCGGATAAAATTAACTTCCAAATAGTACAAACTAAAGCGGTCCTAATATTACAAATGGTATCAAAAGAAGACCAAGCAAAATTAATGCAACACCAAGAAGTAAACAAGAACATCTTCTAGATAATAAATGAGAAGAAAGAACCACGCTTATGATAATATATAACATTCCAACAGAAATGAAAGACGAGGACGTATGCAAGTATTGGTCGAAACAAATCTACATAATATTTCAAAACAACAACAGCAATTAATAAAACCCAGATTCAAAACAGGCCCCAAAGGAAAGGCCAGACAGCACCTGGTGATCGAGGTTTCTCGGACTGTCAGGGAAATCTTACTGACGAATGCAAGAATTTACATCGACTTCGACTCAACCGGTTTCAAGGACTACTTGGTTGTACCAACGTGCCTATACTGTCATGATTTGGCGCGCACTGCAAGAATCTGCAAACTGACCAATGATGTGGACACTGCGGAGAAATATAACATAACAAGTGACTGTCAATACAAGAACAAAGAGAAAACATGCGTCCCCTGGAAAATAAACAAGAAATGTGAAGTAAAGAATCAACAGGAATATGTCCTGTATAAACTTCAAATGCAGAGAGAAATTGAAAAGTATGATTATGGTTCTTGAACAACAAGACGTATAGAACTGCATAAAAGAGAACAACTTACATTGACCTTTATTAACCCGGATTTAGTGACCTTCCGGAGGGGTTTCGCCCAAGTGTTAGATTCTATACAGGAACTTAAATGTGTTACAATAGAAGTGAGAGAAAATATATTTCCGACAATTGACCACAATTCCAACAGATATGACGAAGAGATAGTTCATGTCAGATCAACAAGATAAACGTTTCAAGAGGATTTAGAACTCCGGCTGGATATCCTGTCTACCTGCAGAACAAGCTCCAGAAAGCCTATCACAATCCCGGCAATAGGTATGGACCTTTGCCGGACAACTTTTTCCGAAGTCCTAAAAGGTATACACAAATGGAAAAAGAAAATAAACGAAATTGTTTTCAAAATTATGATAAATGATCAGGAACTTTTTAGGACAGTCCAAAATTCCGGACAGTAAATCGAAAATGAAACAAACAACTGGCAAAATATAAAACAAGAAATGGTAAAAACATAAAATCAAGGAGCGCCAGTGGAAACATCTAAAGAAGAAAATGCGGATGGACAGAAACAGGCTAGCGAAAGAGAGAGCAGCGGAGACGAGACTGATGTGGCAGAAATGGAAAGCGGAACATCGCCCAGAGGCAAAAGAAGAGAACGAGATGGAGAGTTTGAATTCCAAGACTATACAGAACAAAGAAAAGTCAAGTTACCGACCTGAAGACTACCCCGTCAATGTAGAAAAGGAAATATAAAGCGAGAAGAAAAATGAACAGGAAGGCAAGGAAGGAGAACAGACGGAAACCAAATTAAACCTAAATTTACGCCAACTACTTTATCAAAATCTACATTTAGACTATAACCTATCACGACTCGAAGAACCCAACATGCTTACGGCTGCCCTAAGAATAATAATTTGGTCAATGCACCCGTCAGGAAAAAGCATAACCTTTAGTACCATGGAGAAGGTAGATAAGTTTAACTTGCGGGCAAATGGGATACCGTCTGATCCAGAAGATTTATCAGATTTGATGACCAAATCTTTAGTAGGAGAGGAGAATCGTTTCAACTCAACAACGTATTCAGGCAGTTCGTGATGGCATATGGCATTTAATCCAACCGAAAAATTCCCCGCATGCTGCGTCCACACTAGACAACCGTAGATATGCTGCGCATCGTGCAGCTCAACGCGAATCGTTCCAGGCTAGCCTGCAATAAGTTAAGGGCATTGTACGATAATCAAAGTGTGGATGTTGCATGCATACAATAACCCTATACACACAAGGAGAAAATATTTGGAAGGCCGGCCGACGCTCGGATCGTGAAGCCGAAGGAAGAAAACCCAATGGTGGTGACCATACTGTTCGGAAGACAAATGGACTCAATGTTTAGAAATTACAACCCAGAAAACCAAATTCATACTAATTAACATTTATTGTCAGTTCTCCCTTCCAACAGAGAATATCTTTCATAAATTAGAGCAAATAATAAGTAAATTCAATAACTCAAATATAATCAAAACAGGAGATATAAATGCTCAATGTCCGCTATTGCACAGCCCTGACACAGACGAGAGAGGTGAACTCGTTGAAGATTTTTTAAAGCAAAACGACCTACAAGTGCTCAACAGAGACTGCATGCCACCGACTTTCGCAGGCTGAGCCCTTGCAAGGGGTAAGATAAATGAAGTAACAGACTGGGCGGTGATGGAAGATGGGACGTCAAGCGCACACAATGTCATTTGCTTCAAAATAGAAACAGTAACAACAATAACAGATAAAGAGGAATACTTAGATATAATCTGAATAAGATAAACGGATAAATTTAATGCAAATTTAAATCTACCACAAATTGAACATAACATTAACCTAAATGAAATTGAAATTACTGCCAAAGCTCCAAGAACACAATCAACGCCAAAGATTAAGAATATCAATAAAAGAACCTCCTTTTGGACTAAGAGCTAAAAAAACTAAAACATCAGAATAAAGCAGCAAGAAAGAGTGACAAGGCAGCAATAGACCACAACATAAGGCCACAAAGACTAGAAAAATATAGGGAAATCAAGCAAAAATATGAAAAAAGATATAAGAGAATAGAAAAGAAAAACCTGGAACAGCTCTGTTGAAAAGAACCATGGGGCAAACCGTCTAGAACCATGTCTAGACCCATGGGGCAAACCGTACAAGATAGTCATGAACAAAATTAAAACAAAAAAGATTCAAAACATATTAAAGGAATTTACGGCAAACTGCATTCAAACAACAAATCTATTACTAAATAAATTATTTCTTGATGATAAAGAGGAAGAAGATAACAATAGCAACAAAGAAACAAGAAAACAGGCAGCAAAATCGTCAACAAATATTAATAGAAACAAAGCCGAATTAAAAGTAATACAGATATAGAAATCACAATTACAAGGCTGAAAAAACGGAAAAGCCCCGGGCCCAAAAGGAATAAAAAATGAAATATACAAAAATACAAAAGAAATTTGAACACCAATTCTGATCCTGGAATGCATAAAGCAATGCACTTTTCCAAATCCATGGAAAGTATCAAAGTTAATAATACTATTAAAAGGGATGACAGACATAAGACCGACTCAAACTCGTACCGGGCAATCTGTCTGCTCAATGTAATTAGTAAAATGTTCGAAAAAATTATCTTAAATAAAATTAATGAAAAAAGAACAAATTTAGAAGAATGCCAGATGCAATATGGATTCATAAAAGGCAAATCCACCGTAGATGATATAAATTAAATATGTACGAAAATTGATAACCTAAAACGAGAGGAATGGCGATACGTACTAACAATATTTTTTGACATTAAAGGCGCACTCGACAAAATATGGTAGCCAGCACTAATGGAACTAAAAAACTTAATATTCATCCTCATATCTGCAAGCTAATTAAAAATTATTTTAATAATAGGAAAATAGAAGCAAACGATGCGGATGGAGTTGCGACTAAAATGCCAACGAGGGGATGCCCGGAGGGATCGGTCCTAGGACCGGTGTTCTGCGACATAGCCTTTCAGCCATGATTGGAAGAACTAAACAACAAAACGGAGATAGAGTGCGTGGTTGTATACGCCGACGATCTGGCGGTGGTAATCAAGGGTAACAGCAAGAACGAACTACAAACTAAAGGAAACATCATAACAACAGATCTCACGAAGTGCTGTAATAATAATAACCTACAAACATAATAAAGCAAATAAATAAACATCGCAATTTCCCTCCCAATCAAATGAAAAAAACGACCAGGAGATTATACTAGATGCTTGATCCAAAGAATATCCCGCACCATCCTATGTCCAAGACTAGGGAACAAAGGAAATTCTCTGAGTGCCGCAATTCCGGCAATCCGAAAACCTTCGGGATAACCTGTCCAAGATTAAGGAGAGCGAACAACTCTTCGTGATGTATGACCTCAAAAGTGCACAACTTAATCTGAACAAAGTATGTTAAGAGATAGGGGTGAAAGATGGGTCTCAAATGTAAAAAAAATTATCAAATTGTAATAAAATGTGTGAAACAAATTCTGCAACAAGAAAACAAGCAACGTTGTAAATAGCATTGTACTATTCTTTATTTTAAAGCAAAAAATAAATATATATTATTAAAACCTTGTGTTATCATTCAACAGCAATTATTAAGAGGAAGTAAAGTGTTTTATAAAAACAACTTGCACATCCTTCTTCTAACATTTGCATGGCTGATAAGATGTTTACAAGATTTTTGGCTTTAGCCTGTTTCATCCAATACTGAAGTTGTAAGCAGTTTCGTAATGCACAACTATTCAGTTCGACAGGGTCATGCTAAGTACACTTTGAAATACTAATGTTCAAATTCAAAGTAGAAGTTGAGTATAAGCGAGTGCCTTACTTTGTGGCCAAGGGAACGTGCAGGTTAGGTAAGGTTATGTATCTTCACACTTTCGTTTCTTTGTTTAAAAATGTGTAAAGATCCATAACCGCACCTAATCTTATCTAACCTCTACGTTCCCATGGTCACAAATTAAGGCGCTCGCCTAAACTCGACTTCTACCAAATTCAATGTTTTCAGGGCAAGACATTCCTTTTCACTTGCATGATCAATACTTTGCAAGTGAAATATTTTTTTAATCCACTGTGCTTTTTCAATACCTTTACAAAAAATGTAACTTCACTTAAACACAATTGACAAATTATTCCTCGAATATGGGAAACGTTGTATCCATTTGAAGTGTCCCATTGTTAATCGTGAAAGCTTTGTGTTAACCGTTGAACTTCTTTTTGATAACCTAGTCCAACCTCCGTAATCTCACGTTGAAGTATTACTAAACAGTGGAATAAAACACTAGCTTCACACGCTACGATAGAAAATTCTCTCATATTAAACTCATGTACAGAAAGTTTAAATCCTTGTACATCAGTAATGTACTGTTCTGAAAACATACTTACAGACTTTTCTACAGAAAACTGTTCATGAATAACATCAGCTATGAGTTGAACAATGAATACGGTATTACAAACTAGTTCTCTACAAGTTTTGAGAAAAAAGAATTCGTGAAAATACTTACATGACCCTGTCGTTTAAAAATATCTTAGTATTCCACAAATATTTGATGATGATTCACTTGATTCAACAAATATTTTAAAAGTACTTTGTCTGTATTCCACACATATATGCAATTAATATGAGGAATCTTCAACTTACACTCATTACATTGAATTGGATTGTCCTTTAAATAAGTACGAAATGTTTGTAAACCATATGAGTTTATTATAAATATACGAACATAAATACACAAAAGTCTGAGATTTTTAACTCGCTCTTTACAATGCTTTAAAGTTTCACTCGATCTTTCGTTTACGATTGTTTTCATGTAGCAAATCAATAACAGCCTCCATATATACCTTTACCACTCTCCAAAGGCCATATTTCGTATTTCTCATGATTATATCATATCATCGTCATCATCACCATTATTCAGTTCAGAATGATGTAGCTTATATATATAATACAGTTCCTTCACTGTTGAAGGTTTTAAGATTACTCTCCACACAAAATTCTCGAAAATGTTTTTCTCTTTCTTCATCTGTTACCAGATCATTTGGTTTAAGATAACCTACACACGGATGCGCTATTTGATTATTCTCCTCATTAAAGTATCCTTCACATATACTTGCACTTTCAGGATTCCACTTGTTTATTGACACTTGAATGCACTTTCCACCTACCCACATGTTTTTGCATCCACACTTACCACTTTTCACTACTATTCGAGTTGAAGTTTCTCCTTCTGGTTTCACCCGACCTGCTGCTGGTTTCACCACTTCTTGTTCTGCTGTTCCTTCTACTAGTGATGGAGCTGGTCCTGCCGCTGATGCTGGTCTTGATAGTATTGACGGCTGCTTTATATCACTATTTTCAAAACACAAACACTTTTTTACAGGATACACCTTCCAACACACGCATCTTTGTCTTTTTCTTTGGAGCTAGTGAGAAATATATCTCCCTAATTTCGTCCTCCTCATCTTCCACTTCTTTTACGAACGAAAAAGAAGAAGATAATTAATATTGTTTTCTTAATATAAGAATGACGTTCTGGCCGAATAAAATTACTAATAACACAATACTAAATGCTATGAAATAAAACCGAGAAATATCTATAAGGTTCTTAAGAAAAGAGTGTTCTTTACTTTCATATGAAACAGTAGGTCAAATACAGTTATCCACTTAAATACATATACAGATACCTACCATTGAGTATTAGGCATTCACAAAACATTACTTGTTAGATCTGCCGTACTAATAGTAGTTCCAATCTAATCACAGTTCGTAAGCATAATCATCCATAGATTAACAAATGCTATCCAAACTACTTAATTTCATCGTACAAAAAAAGTTACTGTTAATGGGTTAGATTTCCTGAAGATAACCAAGAAACATTCCATATAAGTGAAGACTGAAAAGCATAAGAATTGTATACCAAGCAAAGTACAATAGTTCATGCTTCACAACATATCAGATAACGATAAACTAAAGATAGCAGTTCATGCAGAGAAAAGCATCTGGTACACACAGGAAAATTATAAGCAACACGAAACTTCAGATTTATTTACATTGTTGAAGAGCCATTTCTTCCATATGAACATTTGATGTACCAGTTCCCAAAATTTTTAGTTATTTTATCTTAGTGGATTTCCCACCTAGAGTAACAAATCCATGCATCTTGAAGCACACATTCTGTTAAAACGTTTACTTCCTTATAATAACTCGAAACGCTATTCATTGCATGTGTAAAATACAATTATATCTTGCCAGTATTCACTCACAGCATTGTAGTAAACTTCTATTTCAAGAAAAACTACAGCTGACCGCTACTTGTTTGTAACAACAACCATAAATATTATCAATCAAGTAGCACATTCAGAATCTTGTTCGATCATTACATCTGACGTCACAACTTCGAATTCATACAACATAAAGTGGGCTTTACAGTTCATCAACTATAGAGAAAATAAATCATAGAGAGTGCAATTCCCAACCAAAAATCGCTCCATCAATAATAATGATGGCGAAGCTGGTTCTGACTTAATTTAGACCTTAACAATTTATATATTGTACGGTCTGTATCTTCTTTTTGATGATCACTATCAAGTGAGTCCAATGTACCAACAACCTCATCATCATCTTCTACTGTCTATGTCAACACGACGTTCCACACCCTCCTGCTGCGCTGCCATGACTGAAGCTCAACTCTCATCATCATGATGCATAGAAACTACTGCCATCTATATACTTTATACACTTGTACCCACGTCGTGACGTCAAGCATCAAGTCCTCTCTTGCATCCCCGTCAATGACCTCCTGACATTAATTATCAAGATCTCGCTTGAACACACGCCTTGAACAAACAGCGAGTACTATCCTGCTTCCCTGTCAATTATCTCGTGACGTCAGGGACCATGTTCTGACTTGCTCCCCGCGCCAGGATAGTACAACTTGTCTTGGGTCAAGTCCACGTCAACATTCAAAATCTGCCATCAGCGCAGGTCAATGACTGCTATGATGACGTCATGGGAAATTCCAGTCGCCATCTTGGATTGCGTCATCACGCCCTCCAACTTGAATTTGCGACCAAGTACAGTATTATTACTAAACATTTCTTGACCCATCATAGGAACTTTTTTCTTATTTTCAAGTGAGAAATCACCTCTTGAAGTATTTGCGAATATAATTTGAATATATATGTATATACAGAGTGTATCTTTAATGGTTGGTCAAACTTCAGAGGATGATGGAGAATGACAAAAGACGTGATATAAGCGAAGAAGTTGTGATCCGAAAATGCGTCAGTGCTGAGCTATAGCTCACCGAAAATGGACCAAAGTAGAACAAAAATGAATAGAACGAGAGAATGAAGTGATGGCAAATGACAGAGTAAGCAATGTGAGACGGTTCCGTAGTGCGAATTGCAAGAGCAGCACGTCGCGTGGTATGACGCTGTCGCGACGCTGGGGCACGTACAATGCTCCACACGACAGCGTCCATACATTGTTTCCTGAAAGCCCTTTTGCCGAACCCACAAACAACACGTGTCGTCGTGTTACAAGCGGCATTCGACACCTGTCCTTGCGTTGATGTCATACGTTACGTACGTTGGTGGCTGCACACAAACAGAGGAAACAACACGAGGTTCTGTCGCTGTACGCCCTCTGTATCACATGACTCTGCCGTAATGTACGTCATCATTGTGCAGGTGACGTGTTGCCTTCCCGAACCTGCAGACGGCGTGTTACTATTCCGTGGTTAGTCGCTCAGTATCAGTACCTGTGCGTTGTCTGTGCTGGTGGTCTGGAGAGGGCGTAGGGCGGGAGTGCAATGACATTCACGTTGGAGGAACTTGCAGTTATGGTGTTTGTGTGTGGGCGAGCGAATGGAAACAGTCGTGCAGCTGCAAGGTTGTATCGCACCAGGTATCCAGACAGGCGCCATCCAAAGTACACCATGTTTCCGAGGCTGTTTCGGCGTTTACGGGAAACTTGCGCCCAGTCAGTCACGACCGCGGCAGGCGACGAAAAACCAGGACTCTCGACCTTGAAGAAGAGGTTCTTGAGCGTGTGACAGAACACCCGTCGAGCAGAACTAGAGCATTAGCACAAGAAGTGGGGGTTGATCACTCTACTGTGTGGAAGGTACTCCGTGAGCAACAACTACACCCCTATCATCCACAGAAAGTGCAAGACCTGAATCCTACAGACTTCGCATCCAGTGTGGGGTGACCCGGAACCCAGTTAGTTCAAATTGATGTAAAAGTTTACTTTTTGACTTCATATTAAAGTTTTGGCTCCAAATGACAATTTCAGTCCAAGTGGACAATGATCAAATCTCGGGGGACTCTTCGGTATAGGGGGCTACGGCCCCCTTTTGGGAAAAGGAAAAAAATAATAAAATGCTTGTAACTTTCGAATTTTTCGTCCATTTTAAAGAAATTTTTGGCTTCATATTAAAGTTTTGGCTCCAAATGACAATTTCAGTCCAAGTGGACAATGATCAAATCTCTGGGGACTCTTCGGTATAAGGGGCTACGGCCCAATTTTGGGAAAAGGCAAACATATTAAAATTCTTCTAGGTAGGCCCAAAGCGCCCCCTACCCCCGAGGGATGATCATTGTCCACTCGGACTGAAATTATTATTTGGATCCAAATCTTAAACGTGATCAAAAAGTAAGCTTTCGCATCAAATCGAATTGAAAATATTTTTTTTACAAGGGATATGGGTACTGGTCATTTTAAGTTTTTGTAAAAATGTTACTTATTTTGTTCACATTGGAAGATATGTGTGAATGACAATTTCAGCCCGAGTGGACACTTGTCCGGCGATAGATAGATGGCACTGGGGGCATTAAGATATCAGTTTAAGCGGTGTAAGCTTAGCAGCAATTTAAAAAGTCAATTTCAGCAGAGTAAAATCGTTGCTTTTTTTTAAGCACATATGTGTTTCTAAATCAGCAAGTAATGTAAACTGAGTCGAAGTTTTGAAGGACAAATAAGAGTGCCCGAAAATGTGAGTATGGCAATTAGGCCTAAAAACTGTAGGCTGTCTTCAAGCTTATTATATTGGAGTAATCGAAAAATATTTTAACAGAAAAAATACACGGCAACTGATGGAAGAGAGCGATGTATGTGTGCTATGTCGTCAAGACACAGGAGAGAAACTTGTTTGTCCCATGGACAATCCAGTTACGGTGGGAAGAGACGAATCATATGCAGAACTTGTACGCCTAGCTCAGCAGTTCAACGGTTACGGCAGCGAAACCCACCTAAATCTGGAATTGCCAAGTGCATCTGAAATGCGAGCAAGACGTGTATCATGACACCAGACGTGTCGTCAACTTTACAAAGCATCTGCTCTTGAACGTGCAAAGAAAATGAACCTGAAAGGTTGTTCAGCTCCGAAAAAAGTTAAAGCGGGTAAGTGCACTTCGCCACGCCAATGTGTGTTTGTTTCGTAGTGCGGAAACAGGAGAATCAGATTATTCTCTTCAAAAACTCAGCCTTACTACCAAAATTCATGACAAAGCGGTTGCCTTAGGTGAGGACAGAATTGTCGCCTGTCTTGCTGAAGGCGATCTTGTTGCAATTCAAGCTAAGTACCACCGAAATTGTTATATAATATTTAACCACCGATACAACGAGTTAGTACGGATGAAGGAAGCTATAACACCAGCGGTCACAAATATGGAAGTTGTAGCTGAAAACGAACTCTTGGAATTTATACGAGAGGAAATCGCTGCAGGGTGTAAAATTTTTGCTCTGCAGGATCTCACTGAATTTGTGAGTCAAAAACTGCAGGAACAAGATGTATAAAAAACAGTAAATCGCACGCGTCTGAAGGAAAAGCTGCTTGATCACTTTCCTGAGTTACGACAAGAGAAGGGCATTAGTGATAGAGTCTTTCTAATGTGCTCTAAAACAGCTCGCTCAACACGTTATTTCGGAAGTAAGTCATCTCCAGAAGAAGAGTCGCGTGCACTACTTCACGCTGCTTCATTCCTGAGCAAAATAATGGTTCAACACAGTACCTTTCAGTTCAAAGGATCATTTCCTCCTGGTTGTGAGGAGTTATTCGTTCCTGCAGAGTGGAAGTATTTCTTCCGACATCTGTTGTCAGGTCCTAAATCGTCGTACGTTGAGGATCACTGCAGGAAAATCCTATCTGTCAGCCAAATAGTCATGCTGAACACTGCTTGTTCTGAAAGCGTAAAGTATGAGCCTCCACTTCCATTGTACGTAGATCTTAGCATACATTCGCAAACCAGAAGCAAAAAGTTGGTCCAACTTCTGAGTAAAATTTTTTTGAGTGTCTCCTACAAAAGAATCATGTCCATACAGGTTTGCTAGCAAAAGCTCTTGGTTAGGTCAGCAGGGCTACTGGCATTGTTTGTCCCAGTAGTCTGCGTCAGGACATTTTCACTGTTGCCGCTCTAGACAACCTATATCACAATCTCTCTTCCAAGACAGCCACATCATTATTCCATGGAACTGGAATTTCTATCTTCCAGTTCCCGACAACTGATAGCCCTGGAATAGAGAAAGCAACTAATGATCTTCACTTTCGAATGGGAGGTTTACACTTAAGTGGATCTGTTTTTCCATCATCATATACTCTAGTACCTCCTGTGCTCAGAAATCTGGTGGAAGAACCTCCAGTGAAAAATGTAGTGCCCATCTTGACTTCACTTGAGACAGAAGAACTGCGCCATGATAAATTCTGGATGACGTCCGTGTATTCCACAATACATCAAGAGTTAGACGGAGAAGCAGCACAAGTCACGTAATCTTCATACCATGCTTCTAGGAGTGATACCGTCGGGTCACCAGGCTCTACTGCCATTATTCCGTGAAAAGGCAGCTACACCAGCAATGAGTTCACATCGTATGGACATAGTGGCGAAAATTACACACTATCTGAATCTTCATCAAACACCAGTGTTGGTTGTGGACCAACCTCTATTCGGCCTTGCAGAATAAGTGCAATGGACTTTCACTGAAACATTTGGTGAGAATAAGTTTACTGTCATGCTAGGAGGGCTCCACATTGAAATGGTTTTGTAGGCCACCATGGGAGACCTTGCACAGGCAGGAGTAACAAAATCAGAGGCGCAGCCGTATCCTTTCTGCGAGCAAGTGACCCAATGCGTACACGGTATACCCACCAAGTTACTGTCGCAGCCCTTGACATCCTTATGAAAACCTTGACGGGAACATTACCATGGATGAGTGGTTTGTTGATGCTTCTAGAGATAAACCAACAATACACTTCTGGCTACTTGTTCATAAGTATGAGCTACTTATTCCCATTCATCAAGCTCACGAACAGGCGAATAAGGAAGTTAAAGGAGTAGGTAGAATCATCGGTATTACAGAAAACCCGACAATGCTGGAACGCTGAATTCTCACATGACCGGAAATTTGTCGCATTCTACATGATTTCACCTCTGGAAACAGCAGAAACGAGGAAGATGAAGAACTGCGCCATCACGAAGAAGGACTTGCAGGTCAGAATCGTTTTCAAAGTCTTATAACCGACCTAGTAGAAGCCATAGTTAACACAGGGAGCCCCTTTGAGGAATGCACTACAGAACTGGTATCGTTAGACATTCGTGTTTGTCTTAGTACCTTACCAGCAGAATCTATCCGTGTGTTGGAAAGCACAGGGCAAGAACAGTACATCAAGTTTGAAGAGGAGGTCCTCCAGAAGAAAGAGAGGCAATTCAGGACGCCTTTTAGGAAAAATAATCTGCTACTTTTCCATGACCAAACACGTACTACAGTCAAACATGCATCTAAAAGAAAAGTAGAGCAATATAAGCAACAGAACGACCTGTCTGGACAGGCATTTATTTCACTGGAAGTTCGCGGAGGCAACTTGGAACAATTTTTCCGCCATGAACCCAGTTCATACCCACCAACACTTTCCACTGAGGGTGTTCTCCACACTTGTAAAAAGTCAGATTTGCTGATATGTCTTTTGGAAACAATTCCCATGTACAACGTAAATGAAGATGATGATTTAATGGCACCAGATACTTTTAACTTCATTGTAAATGATGATGGAGCTCTTATGCATGGACTTCCTGGAACCAGTGTGCAAGGAAAATCATTTGATGAATACTTTCTTAGAGTGTTCTACCCACGAATACAGTATTAGTTGAGAAGGTCACAAACAGTACATGTGGTTTGGGATCCGTATAGTACGTTGTCCATCAGAGGTACTGCAAGGGAGAAAAGAGGTCACGGCACTCGACAGCGTGTGTGCGGTTCCGCAAAGGTTCCAGGGAATTGGCATAGTTTTCTTTCACATCCGGATAACAAGACTGAGCTGATTTCATATCTTTCAGGGAAACTTATGGAAGTGCAGATGCCGGAGAGCAAATGTATATATGTAACCGCAAGCGAGAATGTACTGCATGTAGGAAGTGACATTCACGTGGGAGAATGCAACCATGAGGAAGCAGATGCGAGCATTGTCGTACATGCTCTCCATTCCCTGCAGAGATGTTCAGTGGGACTCATTCACACTGGAGACACAGATGTGATAGTAATTATCTTGAGTAATTTCTACCACATACTAAATGTCAACCCAGAAGCAGAAATCTGGGTGGCATTTAAAGCTGGAAAGCAGACAAGAATGATATCCATTAACCATCTTGCGGCAACATTAGGAGACACAAAGTAAAAAGCATTGGCTCTGTTTCATTCTTTCACTGGGTCAGACAGTACATCGGGTTTTATGGGGAAACGATGTTGTTTACAAGCAGCGGACACCATAAAAATCTACAAGCTGATTTTGCAAATCTTACTAGTACTCTATTTGAAATAACAACTGTGTTGGAAGATGCTGCCAACAAACTTGTGTGCCGAATGTACTTAAAAAACGAAAGCGATGACAATGTTGATCACCTACGAATGAAGATGTTCTGCCACAACACTCGAGATGTTGAGAGAATACCTCCCACAAGCGACGCTGTGAAACTACACCTGAAAAGGAGCATCTTCCAAGCAAGCATATGGCTTTCAGCCCACAAACCGGTGATGCTTGTTCCAGCCCCCTGCATGTATGGATGGACCAAGGTAGACAACAAGCTTGTTCCAGTGTGGCGGACATTACCTCTGTCGAAGGAAGTGTTTCAACTTGATGTTAAATGCGCCTGCAAAACTACATGTTCATCATGCAAGTGCAAGGAAGCAAAATTGGAATGTACGCGCTTGTGCAAGTGCAAAAGTGCTGTTTAGGAAATGAAATTTTGTGACACTATGGATTTGAATTACAATCAATAACATAGTAAGATATGAACAAACAGTTTGATGAATAAGATGTAAGTAAGTAAGAGGTATGCAAACTGTTTGATGAAACGGAAATAAACAATTTCATTCATTTATACATTTCATTTCTTAACTTAATACGTGTGACCGTATGCATATCGAAAGGACATTGTGTATATATAGGGTGAATTTTGTAAGAGTGACACCGTTAAATAAATCTAAAACTATATAATGTAAAATGTTTAACCGTGCATATCTACCTGCGGTAGGGGGATGTCTTGTGTAACATAAACCATAGTTCGAACTCGATATCAAGTAGTTTCCGAGATACAGTCGGAAAAGTTGACAAGACTGCTCTCCTTCAGTTGTTTGCATCATCACGTATCATCCACTCATGGAAGTTCCATTTTGTTTGCACTGTGTTCGTTTGGAAGGCAATAAGGACATTGTAGAGTATATATATATATATATAAATATATATATATATATAGATATATATATATATATATATATAACACAATCACTGGAAGGGTGACTGGGTGCGACCGTGTGTTAGTGGAGTACCGTATGGGTCCATATTTTCGCTGTACTTGACCAGCAACACACACACAGTGCATTCTACATTTATTACATATGCAACATACGCTATTTTTTATTCGAGAAAGTGCCCGGAGGGTTATTGTGCCACACGGAGCCCCCTAGCTGACGTACAAGTGTCCACTCGAACTGAAATCGTTCTTAATACATATACCTTCAAATTAAAAAAAGGTATAAAACTTTTACATGAGGTTGAAATGAAACATGTATTCCTTACGGAGCTAGCACCCCACTATTAGTGAAACGCTAGTGCAGCGCTGTTTGCTAGAGCCGCAGTTTCTTGCCGCCATACTCTTCACAAATGAGACCTGTTTCACGCGAGTATATTCAATACCCGGAATAGTTATGTGTGGGCTATGATCCTGCTACCTAGGAGCGCTCTGACACTTCGGTGATTTGCGGGCTTTGCAATTCCACATTCTACCACACCCCTGTCAACATCCACACTGTATACCGCGTTCGTGTCGCCGGAAACGAGCCGCCACGTGTCTGCTGGTCCCTTGTCGCATTGGCACGTCACCCTGGCACTTTTCCCAACGCTCCGCTAGTAATACAGTACATTGCTGTGTTTCTTCGCATGCGCCGCCATTGTTCCGCACCGATGTGTGCATGAATCCCATCTACAGGGCACATACTGCCATCGTTCCTTTGACCCGACCTTTCTCCGTCACTTCGTTCTCTAGTTCTCGCTAGTGTGTCGTATTCCATCGCAATTTCGGCGGGCTCTGGCTCTGGATTGCTGCATTGTTGAACTCGGGATCCGTCTCTAACATTGCTTATTCTGTTATTTGCCATCGTCCCGGTACGTTTGACCCCATGTTTCCGCTCCCAACCAGTGCTGTCATATGCGTCCCCTTGCGCTGCCACTCTTCCGCATCGATGTGTGCATGAATCGACTCTACAGAGCACATACCGCAATTGTTCCTTTGACCCGACTTTTCTCCGACACTTCGTTCTCTCGTTCTATTCATTTTTGTTCTGCTTTGGTCCATTTTCGGTGAGCTATAGCTCAGCACTGACGCATTTTCGGATCACAACTTCTTCGCTTAGATCACGTCTTTTGTCATTCTCCATCATCCCCTGAAGTTTAACCCACGATTAAAGATACACCCTGTATATATAGGCGAGGAACCAAGGGGGCTATACACGGACTATAGACCCCACTTGACGTACAGGTATACACAGGATAAAATGGCCTTCAATCCTACTTTACAGTGTACAAAGTTACTCAACAGTGATCATATCCTGGATCTGAACCTGTCTGTGACACAGCTAAACCATCTTTTCCTATTAGGAGACGACCTTAACCTTACCCCATTATGAAGCACGTGCCACACGCCAATGTTGCCAATGTTGCCGTACTTTCAGTGTCTCTCTCTGTCTGTCACCGCCACCATGGGGCCATTCTTTGTCCTCACCGCTAGATACTCATAGAAAAATCTGTTTGAAAATAAGAAGGTAAGGTCTGTAAGAAATTTAAAAGGAGAGAGAAGGTGAAAGGAGTTTTTTAAGAATCTTCAATACAACTGAGCTCAATAAAACTATCCATGTCCTGCCTTATCAACCAGCAGTCTAACATGTAAATCCTAACTTACATAAAGTTTATTTTGTATGTAAATTCAAAAATAGAAATATTCATGTTCCAGGCAGGTCATAACATTTTATTTTTGACGTAGCGCCAATCGATTAACACATTAATACTGAACGAGAATAAAAATAATAGGCATATAACACATGTATCTTAAATAATAATAATAATAATAGTACTAACAATAATAATAATAATATGCTAAAATAACACCTAAACATCCACAAATAATACTGTCCCAACCCAAACACGTGTGTCCGAGCTTAATCAGTTTGCTAAAACATTTGCTCGTTAATTTAATGATTGCATATTCGCTTACGAAACACTGAACGTCAGAGGTACAGCCAATACTAACCGAAAGCAGTAACTTTTTGTACAGGGCGGAAATAGCGCAAACGCCGGTGTTACTTTAAACTGAGCCGGTGTAACTATAGCTGATAAACTAGCACGACATCTAACATTAGTTAATATTTTTTCATAACAGTCGTAAACTTTAACAATTTTGACCTCCATACCTATAACACATGTTTGTGTGAAAGAGAGAGATCATATTTTCTTTTTAATTTTGGACTCCCATATTTTTTGTGAATATGTATGAAATGAAAATATCAGAAAACAATGACAGAACACTGTAAACTACAGTGTTGAAAGAATCTTGACTCACTTTGATATTTCCCTAAAATATTATAACTGAACAATCGTGAAATTTTCGGGTGTGAGGGAGTAAAAAATTTATTCCGCCAAAATTTAATGTTATTGTACACACTTTGAAACGTATTTTAAACGTATTTTATAGGAAAGGTTGTTCGAGATTTTTAGATTTTAGTCTAAATTCTACTGGAAATGACAGAGCCCAAAAATGGCTACCAGTGGTTAGTGCGTTTTCACTAAACTGTTATCAAAATAACAGTTCCGAGTAGCACTTTTTATATCACTTAAAATCCATATACAATCCTCACGTGATGCGCTTAGCATATTACACACTTTCACGAAAGTCTTAGAGTGAAATTCTTTACTGTAGTAATATACATATGCTATAAGATTTTATTTGATTTATGGTAAACACAGTATCACTAATTCTTAAAGATATTTCCTGCTCCGAAAACTTAACTTTTCCGCTAAAGTTACAAATAGTAAAACCAGATAATTTTAGAAAAAAATTCTAAAATTATCTGGTTTTTCGATGCTGCGTCCTAAAATCAAGGTTGGCAGTACTTATCATTTTCTTGGAGTTGAATTAATTTTTGTGCAAAGTGTAAAAGAATTACTGTAGTTATAATTAAGGTTTCCAATAAATAAAAATCCCTTTCGGTAGGCCTACAGGCTGAGGTAGATTTCGAAGTTTCGCTGGGAGCCGGGGCTCGCCCCCCAACTTCAGTGCTTTTGAGAGGATGCGCCTCCTTTATCTTAACCAAAATCTCCCTGCAGCACTACACCACCACGGAGTACATCTTCACCCTCCCACGGTTGGCTGCGACCCCAAAGGGAAGATTTGCCCCATTTATTGTAACCTACTCTTGGTCATACACCTTCATTGAAAATTTCGTTTCTCTACCTTCAATGATTTGGAAATTGGGTTTTTGAGGCGGCCATTTTGGATCCAAGTTGACGACTTTTTGAAAGTTTTCTTATTTTGTCGTGACCTACTTGTGATAGTACAACTTCAAGTAAAATTTCATTTATCCAGCTCAAACGGTGTGCAAAATGGGATTTTGGGCGGTCATTTTGGATCCAAGATGGCGACTTTTCTCAAATGATGTGATATTTCCCTAAGCTACTCGTCATAATGCACCTTTATGCCAAATTTCGTATCTCCAACTCAAACGGTGTGGAAAATGGATTTTTAGGTCTGCCATTTTGGGTCCAAGATGGCGTCTTTGAACTCATTAGGTAACATTTTCATAATCAAAAAGCGATGTTGTACCTTTATGCCAAATTTGATTTCAATAGCCCCAGCGGTTTAGGCTGTGTATTCTATACAACAATGGGTTCGGCGGCCATTTTGGATCCAAGATGGCGACCGATTTTGCTCATTAACGAACTTAACCGAGCTATTAAGCCTAGAAACAACATATAAAAATTTGGTTCAAATATCTTCAAGATTATGGCCGCTAGCGT
>JAGDQP010008048.1:29414-64638 GCA_022664845.1 Lepisma saccharinum | reverse complement strand
AAAAAAAAACGAAGAAAACATCTCAACCCCACCGAGTTTCAAACCCAGGTCTGCTACTCCATAAACCGACGTCTTCGCCATGTAGCTACGATATCTTGTTGCAAATAGCGATTTGGAAGTTTTATTTACACAATTCGTGTGACGTATCACACGCTAGAAAGCTGCGCAGGCGTACTTGCCCGATAGTAGTCCAGTCTGTAGATACAGTAGAACCTCTGTTACCCGAAATAAAGGGGGCTGATGACCTCTATCATCCGAAATAGAGCCTTAAATGCTGCTGCACTTGGACAACTTCTTACACAACTAAGTTTACTGTTTTTTTGAAAAGCCTTCTATCTTTTTCTGTTAGCATTTCAAATTTTATCTTTTTCGATATCTTTTGCCGTTTCGGTTAAACGCTATTTTGGTTAAAAGTATTTCGGTTAACAGAGGTTTTACTGTACTCCTGTTTAAAAAACAGCATTCGTGGACAATTCGAGTAAGATACAATATTTGAATTGCTTATTTATGAAAAGCAAAATAACTTTTCAAGAAACTGACAAAATAGTGACATGAGGTTTTTCATAAAACCAACGGATATTGCAGAGGGCTACTATACCTCAGTAAGTAGTGACGGGACATGAGGTCTCTTATTAATAAACTGTGTGTGGATGCATACACATTATATTTTTTACGATAAAGTGAACCTCGAAATAAATGTGTCAAGAGACCCTTCATAAATAAGCGATTCATTTAAGGAGAGAACAGCAGCACTAAATAAGCCTTCCAATCTTGTCATAAGCTAAAGTAAACCCATACTACATACGAGGCTTGTTCAATAAGTTCTTAGAAAATCCAAGAGATGGCACTCGTAGAATCAAAAGAGGTTTGCTCTTATTAAGCGTCATGTGTCACTAGACTGCTGTTAAAGTTTCAGCTATATCCATCACGTGGTTTCATTTTCATAGCAACCAACGTTTCTTTATCTAGAAAAAATAGAAAATAAAAAATGAGTTTCGAGCGGTGATTAAACACTTCTATTTTAAAAGGCTTAACACCGAAAGAGATCAAAGCCGAGCGGGATGAAGTTCATGGCAGATCTACTACTGTGTTTGCGACTGTTTTCAATTGAGTAAAAGAGTTTAAACGTGGCAATACATCCACAAAGAATCGGCTGAGAATTATAAGGTTCTAACTACATAAAATTTTAATGTTAGATAGAACTTTATAATTCTTAGCTGACGAAATGATGAACATCGTTCGGGACGTTCAGTGGAAGTGACTTCCTCCGAAATGATTGACAAAATCCACGATATGGTTTTGAGTGATCGACGAATCGAAGTGCGCGAAATAGTTGAGGCCACCTGCCTAACACGAGGTTGCTTTCAATTTTGCAGGAAAAATTGGGTGTGAAAAAAATCTCGGCAAGATGGGTGCTGCGTTTGCTCTCAGTGGAGACAATGCATGGGTGCCCACCTGCGCAGTTTCGATGGCAAAAAATTATAGAATTAAAGTTCGAATTATTATACAACATCCAACGTATTCACCAGATTTGGGCTCCAGTGACTTTTTTTTATATCCAAACTTGAAAACAATGGCTCGGCGGAAAAAGATTACGTCGAACGAGGAAGTCATCGCCCAAACAGATGCCTATTTTGAGGACCAACAAAAATCCTACTTTTTAGACGACTTAAAAGAGTTTGGGAAACGCTGGGAAAAGTGTGTCGAGCTAAAAGGAAGATTATGTTCAAAAATAAAAAAATCTACCTAAAATATTTTTTCTTCTTCTAAGGACTAATTGAACGACCCTCGTATCACTACGTAAGCAGCACAAGAATAACGGGCCGATATCAGGTCAATACTGAGTCAATAACGCGCGTATCGATCATAGTTGAGCGTTCTGACGAAACATCGATCGATATTGGCGTGATACAATACATCGACATTTAAAGTTATTCCGGAAATATGGGAAACCTGTTGTACTTTGTCCAGAAAACGTGTAAAAACTTAGAAAAAATTATTAAGTTTATAGAAATATTACTGTTTGAGGCTTTCATTGCTCCGAAGAATTGATGAAGTTTGAGATATTGTTCTTCAAGGTTGACTTCCTGGAAGAGTAGCTACGACAACAAATAACAAGGTTGCAGGTTCAGATCCAGTTGAAGACAAGTGTGAAAATTTTCAACTATAAATGCAACTATTTAGAACTACATCATTTAGACACAGCTAGACCAGCGTTCCGTAATCAGTGATCCGCGGACTACAGGTGATCCTCTGACTCGGAGAACACACGGACAGAAAACATGGAAAGTGTACCTCTCTATATATTTTCTGAAAGGGCTTAGTGAGAGGGCTATCGAAATTAACTCCATATTTATCACCTTCTGTGGAATGCGGACAGATAAAAGCTGCATAAACTTAATGTAATGGCCACGGTACAAGCACTTTCCTGAATTGAAGGCTCTTTATCGTTTTAAGCATGTAGTTATAGTACTTTTGATGTCCATGTGCATAGGTTCGAATCCCCAATCTACCATATTTTTTTTACTTCTTTTTTAGCTACGTCATAACGTTCAATTTTCGCTCTCTACCAATTGCAAATCGTGTTTACATACAAAATGACACAAATTATGGTGGCATTAATTTGCAATGTTTTTATAATGAAGAAGAAAATTAAGATAAGGAGCAAAGACAACAACTGTTACTGAACATAATCAATAATAATTTTTACGATTCGACCAAAACGAACAGCTGAGCTTCTAAGGACCGGATCTACAGTTTCGGGTAAAGTGTAAAATAAAGCCCACGAAAATGAACCTGTGGTTGAACTTCTCTCAAAGGTCCAGTGTTCGTATCTCTATACATAAATGACTTCGGTTCATCATCAAAATATACAATATATTTGGCTGTAAACAAGTACTATGGCTTAAATTTATGAATTATTTTTATATTGGAAACACAAATATTGTCGATTTTCCCTAATAGTAACTCGACGTAAATGGAAGTGGACCCACTCATCCAGTGTGGATTATCAATTCAAGTATGAACTCGCCTTGCCGAGACCCTTCCAACGACAGCACAAACACGTTTGTAGTCATAGTAGTTTCTGGGTTGAATGTTGTTGACGGTCAGAAAGACAGACAGACGGACAGAACGGTTAAAAGACTTCCGAATAGTTTCTACTAAACTGTGCGATACATTGTTGTGAACCGATCCAACCAACGGTAATGATCTACAGCAGAAATAGTAAGGAAATATTTAAAATATATAAAGCGACGCAGAAGACGATGTGTGGGGTTTCAACTCTATGTGCTAGTTATTCATTTTCTAAGAACATAAAACATATGTTTTACTTTTACCGTTTAGCAACATAAAGAAACTGTGACACATTA
This sequence comes from Lepisma saccharinum, assembly GCA_022664845.1. Classification (NCBI taxonomy): domain Eukaryota; kingdom Metazoa; phylum Arthropoda; class Insecta; order Zygentoma; family Lepismatidae; genus Lepisma; species Lepisma saccharinum. Next base: position 61,267 of record JAGDQP010008048.1, on the reverse strand, counting down.
AAAAAGTACCATACGTAAGAGAATTTTTTAATTTGTTTTTAATTAAGAAAACTGCGATTGGGGTGTTAAAAGAGCCCACCCGGTCCTCGGAGGATTAATAAACTCATTAGAATGTCTTGTTGTACTGAATGAAGGCTATGGTTCAGGAGAAACCCTTTGAGCCATTTTAGAAAGACATTGCTACATTTTATGTACAACAACAGCATATTTCATAGTTTCGTACCAATATATACAATTCCTTTTACGATTCAGCACAGTAGCAAGTCCTGTGAAGCACTATATAACGGCTCTGTCTGTCGACAAGGACTAGGAAGGTGGTTGAGGTGTTGGTGTCGTTGGAAAGGTCTCAGCGAGGCGACTTCAAACCCTATCATTCTTTCAGATCACAGTGGCCAGTCCCAAGATACAGGGGGTAATTTTTCAACTCAGGAACTAGTTCCGCTAAGAAGATGTTTGAGGTGTCGTTGAAAAGGTCTCGAAGCTGAAGTCGGTAGCATATATGCACAGTCCCCCAACTGGGCACTTGTTTAAATTCTGTTGTGCATAAATATGAAAATCTTTGTAGCAAAACATTTTTGCTCTTCTTTGGAAATGTAATAGATTTATATGCGTACAGAGATGGTGATGTTAATATTTGTAGATGTTGGAATAATTTTCCCCACTCTGTGTTCACTTTAACGTTGCTTAATATTTGTACAAATTTCTTCTAAAGTTTTAATATTAGATCACATGTCTTGTAATTTCCACAGAATAGTAACGCAAGATGTATGACTAATTCAAAATATAAGAAACATGTAAATGTTTTGCAACTGAGGTAGCTATTTTTGATTTTATTGTTTTCATAACAAAACTAAATCTACTTAATTTCATAACCAGTTTTTCAGTAAGCTTTGTTAAAAATTTTAGGAATGTTCCTTGATTATCCAGTCATGCAAGTAGATGAATGGAATGTTTCAGAATATCCTGCAAAAACACCGGGAGATTTCTTTTGCGCTTTTGGAAGTTATCAGTGTTCAGTTCCAGTGTGATGTTCGTACACGCGCAGAAAGAGGAAACGGTTTATTAATCGTAACTACATATGCAATTCTGATCAAATGTTTTCCTGCCTCCATTTTGATCACATATTTTAGCAGAAGTGGGAGATATTTTAAGTGAATGGGTATTGCGATCTTTAATTCACAAATAGAAAAGGTATTAAAATATGAAATAAGTCGTGGGAGTATAGCTCTGTTTATGTTTTGGGGATTTGGTGAACGTATTTCAGATCCTCTATACTGTTTTCATCTAGAGCTTTTTTCTCACTGGTAGTTTAGTCCAGTCAGTAAGACCCTGGACTTCGAAACTTAACAACCCGGGTTCAAATCTCGATTCAGGATTCTATTGTTTTTTCTTTTTCTGAAAAATATTCCTGAAAACTCAAAGGTGGCTGCTTTGAATCTGCCAAGCTATCGAAAATTTCCAAGCAGCAATAGCTTTTCCTGTGAATGTTTCTGAAAATGTTAGCAGTGTGCAAAGACCAATATAATCATGCTCATTTTAGCACTAGAAATATAGTTAATTCGAGCGTCATAAATTTTGATATCACCTAATACCGTGCGATGTGTAGTTGTAAAAATGTATAATGTAAGTTTTGTTGACAGAATCAGCTTCATTTACGCATCAGTTCATCTTCCTCTCAATCGCCTTTTGGAATAAAGCCTCCAACTTAATTCCCAAAGTTAATCTATATTAGTAAGTGTGGTCAGAACATTGAACTGACTATCTCAGCAGTGAAAAGGTTATGAATATTTGTTTCTTCTTGTTTTAGGAGACACAGTAACTGAAAAATCTGAAGATGCCTGACTCAGCGTGTTTATGTACCAAAAAAACGCCAACAAACAAAGAGCTGAAGAAAATCGTAGAGAAAATACCAGAATCTGAGAAGGTTTTCAAACCAATAAAACCTGGCAACCTTTGTGTTGCTTGTCAGCGGAAGAAACAAGACAATGCTTGCCTAACGGAGGAAGAAAAAAGGTTAGTTAGAATAATTACACTTTTCCCAATTATAATTTGATACAAGCTACAGTGATTTATAGAATATATCCTAACAGTACACGATAGCCTCAGAAAGTGTTTCAGATGGGTTAGGTAACTCTGCCACATTGATAACATTACATCAACATTTCAGTTTCTTTCTGAAATGCTTCAGATGTGTTCAGGGACGGCGAAATGTCCGCTTTTGTCATAGTTACATTCTGATGTTAACGTGACATTGCAATATAGCGTTAAGTATGTGCGAAAAATCAAGCACAACTGATCAAAGTACGAGGGTCATCCAGAAAGTAAAGAACGATTGGGCATAACTAATAAACAAAGATATCATTACAATACTTTATCTACAATGTTACCGGACCTTACTCTATTTTTCAATGTAGTCGTCGTAGCGGTCGAGGCACTTATTGTAACGACGAACAAGCTTCCCAATACCGTTGTTGTACTCTTCTTTCGACAATGACTTGAGCCAGGACGTGACTACTTCTTTGAGGTCTTCATCATTTGCAAACTGTTTCCCACCCAATAATTCCCACCAGACCCAAGGTGGTCCGTGACAAGTTCATGTGAGAGAGATCTTGAAATTTCTGGGAAAGATTCATGTAATGTGCTCAAAGTGAAACGCCTGTTTTCCTGATTCTTTCCAACCCTTTCTTTCAAGTCATCTGTAACGAGAAATGGCCTGCCACTCTAATCCTCTTCATGCACATTGATTCTTCCTTCATTGGAAGAATTTTCCAAGACAAGAAGGATATTCAAAACATCACGGATTTAACACTTGGCAGGATTTTCAATAGGCGCCGCCATTTTGACATATTGACAGGAACAACAGACGTGACCGTTCAGCAACGAAACTCGGCTCACACTGAGGTGGGGAGGGGAGCTGACTGACGCACAAGCAATTGCTGTGGTGGGGGACCTACGCTAGGCGTGGTGCGCAAACGTTCTTTACTTTCTGGACGACCCTCGTATATATACTAGTGCATCAATAGTTGAACTTTACCCATTGTCTTCATAATGTTAGCTGTATCTCTACTATGGATTCGAGATCTTTACACATTCACTACATGTCAAGAGCATATTACAAAATATAGCATTTGCACGTATTCTACAGAAAAAAGCATTTTTAAAAAAATCTTCTTATTATGGCCAGGACTCGAACCGCAAACCTTTCGCTTAGTAAGCTAACACTTTTCTAGTTACGCCAGGACGACTCTGGGAAATAGTCACAACAACATTTCTACTGCTCCCAGCACGTGAAACCTTTCTCACTAATTAAAATTTATTCCCATGCTATTGGTTGGAAGGTTCTAGTAAAATAATTTATAGAGGTTTTGTTAGATCAATATACAAAGTTTGGTAATGATCTGAGTTTTTTTGACATCTGAATGTTTGCGTATAAGCTGGGACTATTCAACAAACATGGCGACCTTAGCATTCGTACCACAGGCTCGTGGGAAAGTTACAAAGGCAGTCTCTCTGATAACTGTTAGAAACTCGGAAAGTGCTGTCAACTTTATATTTACGTTACCGGGAGATATATCCTGAAACCCGATGTTGACTTCTCTGCAAGTACGTGAACCTCTAACTGTAATAGATGCAGAGTTAAGATTCATATCTGAAACTGTTTGCAATTTTACAGGCCTTTTAATGACACTAGTCACATGTGGCTGTGACGTGTGTAAAACGAACGAATGAGAAACTTCTCCCTCAAATTTTCCCTTTCTTTGGTAATTTTTAGGCCCCTAGCAACCCTTATTATGGCCCTCATTGTAAAAACAACTATATATTGAAAAAATATCCTACCTTCTAAGGTAATACGTGACTACTAATGTACTGGTGCACATCGCGTCCATGAGAACACAAATGATATGAAAATGAACGAATCGAGGGTACTAAAAGGCACAAATATCTAACTTTTGTAGATCTAAAGAAAGATAACAAAATAAATTTTACGTGCTTGTACCTGTTGTTCAAATGGGGAAAGAATTCGCAATAGGAGTCAATTTTGCTAAATGAGATACAACAGAAAACAGAGAGGAACGGGGCACGTTTAACGCCTGAATGATAGACAACCACCTACACATAACTGTATAATGGGCTGCAGGTCATTCGAGTAAATCTGTCCAAAAGTGAAGAGCAAGGCGAAGCAAAAGATAGTGAAAACTGATACAAAGCGGCATTGTGTTTTCTATATGAACTTGATTGAAAACTAAATAGAAACCTAGTATTATTCACGGTGAAGGGTGTTATTTTAAGAAGACAGAAAACATGCTTTCTATTTGGTCATCGCTTTATACTGTGCACGCTAGGACCTAACCTAACCTCGAGTTGCTAGATCACAAAGTTTGTCTGGTCATTTGAATCAAGCCGGGTGACCTGGCCAATCACGTCACTCCGGTGAGGTTTCGGATTGGGTCAGGCTCGCTCACCAAAAGTGTCCTGATTTCAGCTCTGGCAACTAGGAGAGCATTTGACGAATGACTGAAAAGCTTGAGAGAACAATATTGCTGTGCTGTGTACTGGGACTAAAGGAATCTTGCAACAGTTCATGCAGTCTGCAACGGTCATTACTCGAGGGAGGGCAGTGATTCTCAAGAGATGTGTCATAGGACGCCTGTTCAGAAGACGAGATTTGTTAGGTTTGCCGCGAAACTTCTGAGACTGTGATTTTGCTGGCAAAAGTATTTCAAATAATTTCCCTCAATATTAATTTTGGAAAAAGGAGCAAGGCAGGTTACGCGCACGCAAGACCGAATCACTAGCCATTCGTGTGAGGTCATATGATAGGCCTGAGTGAAATATGCTAAGATTCAGTGCTCTACGGACTTTATTGTGACTAGATTTATTATGTTTGTTTGGTGACTATGTGCGCAATTCGAACAGCGCTTTTGTTTCAATATGCATGAATTGAACGTGTTGCCTATCGAATGCTCATTCACAATTCAGGTGGCAACTTTCCTTGACGAGTGGTGATAACTGTGTGTGCACCGTTGTGTTAAAAAGTCTAATCGGGTAACAACACTACACGAATAAGTAACGGAGGAATCTTGGTAACTTTTATATATATTAACATTTTTCTTTCAAATCCTTGTTTCTGTTTTTGCAGCCCCGAAATTTAAAAGTTATAAGTTTGTGTGTTACATTCCGATTGTTGTGTTCAGCAAGTTCTCATAAGCAGTGGCGGACCCAGAGAGGGGACGCCCACCTCAAGAGAAAATCATTTATCTTTATATAGGATTATTTAAAAAAATTATCCAAGAAAAACCTTTATTTAATTTGTTTCCGGACAAATCAAATTAATCTAGAAATATCAGTTTTGGTGATAACAGTGTCATATTTCATAATAACACTTAGCAATATGAGAGGAAATATGATAAAGTTATACTGTAATAAATAACTTAGCGGGAAAATATTGTACGTGTGCCCCTTCCACAGAAAATCATGGATCCGCCACTGAACAAGATTAACACAGTAGGTGATACTGTCCGCTTTTATATTATCCTGCTCTCTGGTGAGAGTAAGCTGAACTGACTGCATTCGACTTGATAATGTGATATATTTAATACAGTTCTCTTATTACAAAGCCCACATGGTATGAGCAGGAATCGAACTGACGAACCCAAGTGCCACCGCGGCCCTCGTTGCAGTTGAAGGAGAAATGTAAAAAGGTATCAGAACACATAGCTATCACTAAAAATCTTATGAAGCATGACACTTAAGTTGTTAACATTAGACCATGATAATAAGTAATGATAATAATAATAATAATACTTTCTTGTAGGAAACCGAAACCTCCTAAGAAAGTCTGGACCACTGAAGAAATTGAGGCTACCTGCAGAAAACATGAGGATGAAATCAGAAGAAAAGGAATGAAATGGAGACCCACAAAGCCGATCAGAAGATCCGGTAACTTCCCCATATTCATGTACAAGGCGAAAGCATTTACTCCTACCTATGAGAAGGTAAGACTCACTTTATATACGCACAATATCCAGCAGAATTTTTCCTATGTAATTAGCTATAATCACAAAGTAAATACGTATAAAGAGAGAGGATAAGGGCAGTTTACCTGCAATGCGTTCTAAATACTTATTAAACGCATGTTCAAGTAGTTACGTACTTCGCCGTACAGATTTCACCACTGTGCCCACTATGGTGACCTCTACACGGCGAAGTACGTAACTATTTGAACATGCGTTTAATAAGTATTCAGAACGCATTGCAGATAAACTGCCCTTATCCTCTCTCTTCATACGTATTTATTTTGTTCTATAATCCAATAGTTATTTTTAACAGCTAGTTATGAAAGGAATAACTTCCCATCTGTGGCAACACAGGAAAAAAATATCAGGGCACAAGAGTAAAATATGAAGTTAGAAGAGAGATTTGAACGTGTTACTGGATTATTTCCTCCTCAATCCTCCACTATTCAGAGAAAGGAAACAGTTGGATGTTTTCACAATGCGTACCCAGGTTCAAATCCTGCTAGCGGGAACACCATGCAACATCTCGTGTTGTTTTAATTTCCACTACCTCCAGAGCCTGTCAAATCGCTTTTGTGTTGCTCTCCGAATAGCTTATCCAGGAGGGTTATCATGGACAAACAAGACATTGTTATGCTGGTCAGCTTTACTATGAAACTGTCTCTCTATATAGCATGGTCACCGCCATTAAGCCAATCCAGCATATCTTTGCTTCATATACTTAATAACAGGGTTGAGAAACCACGTTTTATTTCTTCAAAAATTATATTTGTTGATTTTTTATTTAAACACATTTTTTATTTAAATTAAAATATTTTATTTCAATATCTTGCAGCACTGAACTTTCTTTTTAAATGCCTTAACTGGTATAAACTAAAGTAAAATTTACAAATATGTTGTGCTCGCGGCAGATGCGCAATTACAACAACTTATAATAATTTTGAAAAGGAAGGAAGATATGGCGTTACTTACTTACACTTTATTTTATAAAGGAAACTTCTACGTTACTTTCGTTGATAGACTATGAATGAAGTGGTTTCAGAAGGGTATACACCTAATTCGAAAAGAAAACAATATACCATGTTTATATCGGCTTTTTTTCTAAAATAGCATCTGTGCCTTCCTCTCTTCCTAAGCATTTTCAAATTTTATAATCGCAATTGCCTCTTTTCTCCAGGCAATATCTTCCTAATGAAATATTCTAGGATTAAAATTTTCTAAGATAAATTTTTGTTCATTTTTCTTAGAGTTTTCAGCCATAAAAGTTGTACCATCAATTTGGAAACACTCCATGAAAATATTCCATAAATGGTATGAAAACTATTTTGGAGCCGCGGTAAGTCAGTGGTACTGCGCTCACCTCTTGTCCGTGGAGTCCCCGATTCGATCCCGCTTCGTGCCATGTGGGCGTTGTGATGAACTGAAACCGTGTGCGTGAATTTTCTCAGAGTTATCTCGTTTTCTCCCACCTTCTTCATTCCACCAATTCTCCCATCACCATCCATTCGATCTGATCCAAAGTTGCCTAAAGGCCTTCGATAAATTTCAATCCAATTAGAGCTATTGAGTGGAGTCAAATGAATAGTGGATACGCAGCTTTGCATTTTCATTCTTCAGCATGCACGTAGGTATTTATACTTCCATTGAGTACAAATTGCTTTTGTGCAATTTGTAAAGAAATCAAATAATTTGATACAGATACATCAAATACAGGTACAGATACAGATACAGATAAATACAAGAAGTAGGTAATGTTACGAAACAACAATTTTTGTTCTGTTAACAAAAACTTGATTTTCTGTTTTCTGTTGGTTCGTTTTCATATACACCACAAAAATAAATATATTTGTAATAAAAATGGTAAATTTATAATGTGAATTGGGTTCCTACGTTCTCTTCTAATAAAAATGAATCAATTAAATAGTTCGTTAAAATTCTAAATCGATCACTTTTGTTTTGGTTTACATCATAGAAACCTATCATTACATAAGGACTAAAAGGTAAATTTTAAACTTACATATGATTCAAACCACATCTCGATTTAAATAATGATTTAAATCAATAATAAATCGCTAATCCAGAAAGTACTTTTCACGTTTAAGCCAGGGAATTAATTACTAAATCAGAACAAAACGTATCAAATATTATAAATCAAAACGTATCATATATAAATCACAGCCATATTCAATCCACTACTGCATGAGGCCTCTCTAAGGAGGGACGAGATTGGTCTACTGTTCCCACGCTGACCAGACGAGTTGGGAGAGGAGAGCCTAAGCTCTCACTGTGATCGCCTTTATCTTTTATTCATAATAGCTGCCCAATTGCATCACGATCCTGGGTGGGCACCGTTCCAGACCCACACGCCTTGGAAAAAATCCTTGGCAACGCCGAGAATCGAACCCAGAACCCCCTTAATCCGTAGTCAGACACAATATATATACACAGTGAAATCGTCTGCTTTTCATGCTTTGCTTTAGCTGAATGAGCTTTTACAGAAATTACATTCGCTCGAAGCTTGCCAATTTGTTTTCAAGGATAAGATTATGCGAAAACATGAGACAGTGAAGTCTTACTCAGTGTTCTTTCTAGCAAATTTTACGCCCCGGAGATCTAATCCCTACATTCTCAGTCGATCTACCCTATGAGTAGTTTTCGTAGAATTCAGACCATTATCTTCCATGTCGTGAGGTACAGAGCTGTAATCTATTTGCTTATAAAAGCGCAGGCCGAAGCCCAGCGAGGTGAGACACCGGATACTTCCTCTTCAGAGTGACCACTTGGGATCCCTCGTCAGAGAGTAGTTCCACTCCAACTTTAGTATGATTTCTCTCCATTGCCTCACCTAAGGATAAACTCAAATCTGATTAAATTTAACTTCCACGCCCTGGAAGCAAAAACATTTACATATACATACCCATACCTACCCATTGACTCATGGCCTTTTAACAAATTATGAAGATTTCAGTTCACTACAAATCTTTCTTACAGAAATTAATTAATTTATTCCATTTTAATATAAATGCGTGCAGCTCTTTTCTATGTTCTGAAATAATACAAAACTAAAAATAACCAAGTCGTAGACTCATGTCCCCTTTAAAAAATAATACAATTAAAATCTCGTCGAAAGAAATAATTTCTTGCACTCTATCTTGGAGTATTCTGCTGCACATGTGCGTTTAATAAAAGCCTGTTTATGGCCTGCATGGAAGACTACAAAAAAAGAATAAAGCACTCTTTTCTGTGGGCATATAGTTAATTATCTTAGTAGATGTGGCTTTAAGTACGTACAGGTATTTCATTAAGGATAATCTAAAGCAACCATCTCCAACAAAAGATGGCAGCACTACCTCCATATATGTCTAAAGTATTTTCACTGTTACACGAAATTTCAATGCTGCTCCTACAACTTCAAGCCTAGAAGATTGAAACTTTTAGGGAAGAAAGTTCATAACCAATTCAAGAGCATGAGTGATGCCGATTTTTAATTTTCGTTTTCCTTCGTTGTAGGAAGAGCTTCATTGTTATAGGTTTCGATATTGACAACAACAATGAAGCGATTTCAACAATGAAGAAACACAAAAATAAAAAATCTGCATCGGTCATGCTCTTGAATTGGTTATGAACTTTCTTCCCTGAAAGTTTGAACTCTCTAGGCTTGTATTTAAAGGAGCAGCAAGGACATTTCATAGAACGATAAGAATACATTAGACGTATACGGAGATAGTGCTGCCATCTTTTGTTGAAGATCGTTGCTTTAGATTATCCTTAAACATCAACCCACTAATAATTTTCTGTAAGATAAGATGAAATGAATTGTATGGGCGGTAACAGCACTATGGAATAATTCTCTGTACTGTGCTCCTGAGTTATATTTCACCAAAGCTAATGTATTCCATGCGATAGTTAGGTTAGATTGGTAACGTAGAATGTAAATTTAGGCTACATGAGAGTCAATTACAGCTACCATACAAGGAACGGATAATCAATTTGGCAATATTCTTCTGGCAGATAGCCTTACAATTTAATTAATGAAAATACCATGCAGGACATTAAGACCGTACACTTTTATGCCCTTGTATGTATTCAATCACGAAGTTATCTAAATAGCTGCTATGTCGTCATATGCATGTATAGGAATTAAGAGAGTAAACCCTTTCACCTAATACAATGTCATACAATAATATTACAATAATTCCCAAAACTGAACAATCCATGACATTACAACTCAACCAATTGCAGAACCAAATTCAAAGTGTTTGTCAATATACGAGGGCTGCTGGAAAAGTTTGTGCAAAATAATACCAATAGTAGCGATACTGTTCCGCTAGTATAAAAATTCGGAAGAAGAGACCTTTAAATTATCTTTTATTATTTGTTTACGCCTATGCAATTGTTTTCACAGCAGTTAGAAGTAGTAGTTTTGTTTAAGAAATGGAAATTTCGCTTGAAAACTTTCGGGCATTTTTTTTTCCAATGATTTCAAATGTAGTTTAACACTGAAACAACGCACCAAGCGACATCATTTGGCTTTGGGGGATGAAGCGCTATCTAATAGAACTGTGTACAATTGGTTTTTAGAATTCCAGCTTGGTCGCATATTTCTCAGTGGTGAATTTCGTGAAGATCGTCCACCCACAAGTCTGTTGTCAGTAATGTTGATGCTGTGCGTGATATGATTAAGAAAGATCGGCATGTGACATACCGTGAGATTCAGGCATCTTTGTACAGGGTGTCCCACAGAAAACCAGTACGCCTGACGCCCGAGATTCAAGTAACACTTTAACAGTAACAGTGAACTAACTGAAAAAGAATAGATAATAGTAACGTTAAAAAAACATGTAGTTACCTGTTTATAAGAGATGCTGGAAGTGGTGGCCATGGGCATCAAGGCATCGCTGATTTCGTTTGATAACGTTACCAGCAACACGCTGTAATTCTGCAGGTGTGATGTTAATTTCTCTAGTAATGTTCCGTTTAAGATCGTCTATTGTGCGAGGATTGTCAGCATACGCTTTGCTTTTCAGTGTGCGCCATAAATAAAAAATCGCACGATGTTAAGTCCGGGGACCTTGGGGGCCAGAGGTCTCTACTGACAAGTCTGTCTTCAGGGAACACGTTGGTTATGTGGGCCATACTTTGTTTGGATGTGTGAGCGGTTGCTCCATCTTGTTAGAATACTAGGGGTCCTCACTGTCGATCGCCTATTCCTCTGCATATTCTGAACGGATCCTACAGCCCTCCATTTCTTGTACAGATCTTGAATAGTGCTGGTCTTGGGGAGTTTCCTACCAGGATACTTCGCTTGAAACACTTCTTTACATTCCCTGATGGAGCCTGTCTTTATGTAAAATTCCACATCAATTCGCTGTTCTAATGCAAACTGCCCCATTCCTGTCACAAATGTTCCTTGTTACCACAAGCACTGATTCAACACATTGCAACAACTCAACAATACGAGCTTCTCACAACAACTGACGCACGAACACACAGCAGCACTCAACTTTCCGATAAAATGCAGTGTAGCCAACTTTCGAGACAGTGTTGCCATTTCACAAGCAATTTGACTAGAGATGATTAACCGGTATATATATAACCGTGAAGCGTACCGGTTTTATGTGGGACACCCTGTATATTGACATGAAAGCTACGATTTTGCATGGTTACCTGTACATACGGAAGCTTTCAAACCGTTGGTTCCCACACAACTTGACCGAAACTCAAAAACAGGTTCGTGTCAAGTGGTGTAAAAAAATGCTCAAAACATTCAACCGAGGTGAGTCAAATTTGTGTACTACATTGTTACAGGAGACGAAACTTGGATTTATTCCTACGAACCCGAAACTAAACAACAATCCACTGTTTGCGTGTTTCGAAGTGAGCCGAAACCAACAAAAGTTGTTCGTTCGCGGAGTGCTGCCAAGCAAATGATTGCTGGTTTCTTTGGTTATACGGTACATGGGACAACTGTAGCTTTAGAAGATTGAAGGACTGTAAATGCTGAGTGGTATACAACAATTTGTTTACCAGAGGTCATCAATGAATTGCGTAAGACAAACCCAAACCTTCGAATCATTCTTCACCACAACACCACCTCCCACACAGCACACACAACTGTTGTTTTTTGTGTTCAGTAAAAACGTCGAATTAATGACTCATTGTCCGTACTCACCCGATTTATCACCTAATGACTTCTTTTTGTTCCCAAACATTAAAAAGAAGATTTGTGTCGCTTAAAGCAGTCGTTGGCGCATTCCGAACAGCGGTTTCTGAGGAACCAGATTCCGAGTGGAAAAAATGGTTTTAAAATTGGTTTGAGCGTATCGATAGTCAAGGTGAACACTTTGAAAAGTAATTAATCCATTTCCAGAATTTTACATGTCTTTATTTACATTGATTACAGAAACTTTTCCAGCAGCCCTCGTATTCAAATCAAACGGCAATTATTAACATTTCTTCATTAGGCGGAATCGCGTTCAATGGATAATCAAGTATCAATATCCTAAGTAAACAGTAGTGTGTAGGGTTGCCACCTAACTATATTTTCACTGCTAGAGCAAGAAATTTTGCCACCTTTCTGGTTAAAGTCCGTGGCCGGTACTACTTGCCCTATACATAACCGGTATTTTATTTATGATATAATCTCTTGAGCGGAAACGAGAGGTAGATCTGGAATCCAGGTTTCCACTGAGGACTCGCCAGCTACTATTACCCTAGTCTTTTGCCTGTCCTCCCTTGTTACGCGTTATTTTTATTGGTCTTTTATCTTAGCGGACAGGTCTATTTTTTATATCCCTCTGCACCGTTATATCAATTTTTTCCTATTTTTGTCGTTTAGTTTTAAAGTCTCCTTTTTTTGAGGTACATGCTGTGGCGCTAGTTAATTTACTTCTGTGAACTGATATTGTGGTTTACTTGTTAAATATTGTTTTCTCTCTTTGAAAATAGACCTATACCCAGCGATGCCATCTTAGCGTTTTTGTCGCTAGATCTAACGCCTTTTGAAGGCTTTTAACGACACATTTTTCGATTTATCGCCTAGCACCAAGTATAGCGCCTTTTAAACCTAGCTAGAATTTAATCTTATTTCTGAATATAGAAAGTCTCCTTTTGCTTTGTTTGTATTTTAAAAAAACTAAATCTATTTTTTTAAAAAACTGTTGCCAAGCTCTTTTGTCTTCTTGAAACAGCAACTGAGGTTAACGGAACACTGCCCCCGCCCCTCCAGTAATTTGTCCTTGCGTCTGCATCTAGCCGTACCTCCTTTCAGCGATGAAGATACCACGAAAAGAAAAGGAAAGGAGGGTCAAACTTCAAGGGACAGAAACTCCGAGATCAGGGAAATGTTAACATATGGGAAAGATTAGAATAATATTGCAACCAATTGTGGGAAGTAGATGGCGAATTTCTTTTGTTTCTTAACCGCATATAAAATTGATCACCATGTCTCCTCCTCACTGTATTCTTAAAAGAGAAACAGAGACAGCCAAGAAAAAAAGTACAAAGAAGAGAATCCAGCCCTCAATAGTCACTCGGATACGACGAGTTTGAAGACACAGTGGTGGTAAGTTTCACATTTCACGAAGCAGAACTCGCCTGGGATAAATGAAACCATAAAACAAGTTTGCTTTGGCTCATATCAATTTATGTTTCCTTCTTTCCTTCTTTTCTTTTTTCAGCTGAAGGTCTGGAGAGACGTTTCCTATGTTTGTCTCCCTCTCATTTGGCCTCCGCAAAACGTTGCCAATATTCAAATCAAATAATTGAAAATCATTTTAATCTTTTGAAGTATTTTTAAACATTCGCGAAAGAATAATTAAATCCTTATTGAATAAAGAGGCATTCTAGCTTCAAATAAACCATATTACTATTGTTCTTCATGTCATTTTATTCTATTTTAATCGTCATTAAAATTGTTTAGCCCTTTTAGCGCCTTTTTTACTGCGATCTAGCGACATTTTATATCTACGAGTTGGCAACGCTGCCTATACCACACCAATTAATTCGTTGTGTCCATTCTTGATCTATTAAAGTTGACAAATAAACTGTTATAATTTCCACTTTCTATTTTTCGGGGGAAGGGGGATCCTATCTATATATTGTTCATCAGTTCTAGTTTTCGAAAGTCTTTTCCTTCACAGGTGAAGTTACCTTCTACTCTTTTCTGCATTTATCAGGGCAGTATATATCCCCCCTGTGGTTTATGCAACCACATCACGTCATCAATGAATGTGCCGATAATTTTTTCCACAGTTGGCAACCCTAATACTACACTGTTAAAAAAATCTGACACGTTCCTGGAGAAAGTTAAGCAATCATAATTGCCTCGAAATTTCCTGTAACTAGGCTAATAAAAAAAACAGCCACCTTGTAGGTTTCAGGAAAAGAAAAAAAGTTAAAATCCTCAAGCAGGATTCGAATACGGGTTCTTTAGTTAGAAGTTCAGCGTCAATATGACTGGATTAAATTGCCACTGAAGAAATCAGTACATCAAAACAGTGTAGAAGGTCAAAAATGCGTTGCCCGAACCCCGAAAACATAAACAAAAGTATTTCCACGGCTTACCTCATGCTCTAACAACTTTATTTATTTGTTGCGATCGCAATCCTCATTCACAGAGAATATTTCCCATTTCTTTAAAATATGTGATTGAAATAGCGACAGCAAACACTTGATCAATCAAAATTACATGTTTGATTACGATAATAAATCGTTTTCTCCTTCTACGCATGTGCGAAAATCACGCTTGAAAGGAAAAATAAGAAGCTCGTATCATGCAAAATGAGTCTCTCCGTCATTTTGACCGACACTTTTCAAACACATCAGGGACATTGCAAATACTTACATATATCTGAAACTTTACAAGATATAACGTATCAAACAACGTTTTCATTTTTTTTTAATTGTATCTCACTAAACGTTGCCACGAATACCTCCAAAACTGGTAAAGACCATTCTAAAAATCTGAGTTTTGAGACCATTGCTTTAGTATCCCGATTATTTCATTACTTTTATCTTTAAAATGGCGATAGGTATTCACATAGAGTTAGGAATAGGATAGAGAGAGCTTTCATAACGTCACTAAAAGCCAAACTTGCGCTTCAGCAGTAGTCTTATTGTGTGGTTCATCAGAGCCCCTCTATAGCGAGTACTTTGGGTCACCCGATAACCTTTTGCAAACGCACATTTTTGTCGTGTGATTACACTGTACATCACAACACATCTGAGACATTTTCAAGCATTTTACAATTGTCAATTCTATGCGAAACAGCTTTCTTTTTGAACAATGATAGACACTTTGGAGGTTTTACCTGACATGCGCTCTTCTCATTAATAACTTTCTCCTCCTATAAAAAAGAATGAGAAAGCAATACTCGGTATGCAGGGCCTCTAAATATGGGGCAAGTCAGAGCTTTCTACAATAGAAGGCCAGACTAGTGACAACGCAGCATCATGGGAAGCCTGTCGGCTGATATAGTACGTCATTTGCTGTGTTAACTATCACTGAGAACTAATGAATGGGTTCTAATAAATCGCACCAAACTGTTGGGTTTAAAACATTTTGTGAAATGTGTTGAATGTGATTTCAGATTCATCCTCCTCGTAAGAGGATGATGATAAAATGTTTTTTTTTAGAATACTTAAATTCAAGGCGCTTTCCAACAATCCGGAGACATCCAAACTATTTTGAAAAATTGGAATGATGTTGATTTCTTTACAAGGTTCAGACTTATGAAAGAGACCGTGAAAGAAATAGTTCCTTAAATTGATGACATCTTGGAAACACCTACTAACAGTCACACTTTTCATGCTATTTACTATTATCTGTCATAATTACTACGTACGTTTTATCGTGGGAGCTGCTCCATTGTAATCGCTTGACGGCCCTTGCACTCCTTTTCATATCTGATACAATCTAAGTTCAATTAACGTAGCATTCTGAATCTGAAGATAGAAAATGTAAAATAAGTAAAAAAAAGTTGAGTATAGAGACCGTGAAGTTATAACAATAGAGCAGTCTCACTGGATTTCCATCTATTTTGTAACATTCGGACTACGATACTTCGTTTTATTAACTGGAACAAGGCGAGTACGAGAAGGTTCTAGATCTCTGGTCCGCCTACGTATTTTTACAGTTACTAAGTCAACTCTTTACAGATGTGTTTATTACCTTATTTAGACATTATTTACACAACATTCAAATCTTTTATCACGCTACGTATGTAAAAAAAAAACTTTCTCAAACATTACATTGGTGAATTCATCTAGACGGGCCGAATAGAAATGGAGATCAGCTAAAATTTAGAATACACAATTAGAACGTCCATAGTTAGCCTTTTCTGGTGGAGTTTACGAGACGTACTTAAAAAGGCACTTTTATAGGAAAGCTCCTTATACACTATACAATTAAGTGTTAATTTCTCGGCTCATAATAGTTTAATATTACTTACATAAAGGATATGCAAATTTAATTCGGTCCCTTGTACAAAGCGTATAAAGTTATTTGTTACTCCTATGAATGCGCCTCGTAAATTTACAGACATACGCCTCGTAAGATTAAAGCTACCTACGTAAATAATAGTTTTAATTGCTCATAGTTTTACATATCAAACTTTACAACAAAAATATACCCGAAAATATATTTCTACATCTGAAATCAATAATAGGTCTACACATGGTCGTCTTTCATAGCTCATCATTATAAATATCAAAGCTTATTTATGCGTTTTAATATATTACGTACCTCCAATTGATCCCTTTCTACTTAAGTCTCCAACATCATTCGACCAACATTTAAAAAACAAAAATATCACCAATAATTTCAACGTAACTCCTACAAAGTTATTTAAATACACTCCATGATACCCGTGCAATCAGCCGTCTGGGCAATGTTGACATTTTTCAATACTCCCGCCTTCTATTGTAGGAAGGTTCTGGGCAAGTCAATGTGGTGAAAATGCCTCGTCCCTTCCGTCTCTTGGCTTCACTCCCCTCACCAAGAAAACAAGCTCACGTTACCTCTATTCTATTTACAACTCTATGGGCATTTAATATAGTTTATTTTCTATAGTACGTCATCTACTAGCTTTGGTAGAAAGCTACTGAAAACAGTAACAATAGTTTAACCTCTACGTTCATTGTGGTAAATAAAATTTTTTAAAAATAATACGTTATATTTTTTTTATATATCACTATATATAAATGTTATATATCTTTATAAATGTTAATATATATCACTATTGTTTTATGGAAAGCTATTTGCTAGTTTTTTTTTTAAAAAAAAAGAGGTTTTTTTAAACATTTTTTTTTGTCCGCAGGAGCCCCACAACATGTTTGCTTTGATGGCAAACGATTATGAACGCCGCTGGCACAAGGAACGAAAGGACTGGGAAGCTGATATCTATGTCCGCGCTGACAACCCACCAGGCGCTGAAAGTAGGACGTATCTACTCAGACCACACCATGTACGTAATAAACAAATAGCCCGGGAAGTCGATGCAGAAACTGCAAGGTAAAAACAGTTGAATAGACTTAAATATTAAAGTACAATTCAAGAGCTAGCTTTTAAGAATTAAAATTACTGTAAACAATTCAGCGGGAACGCGAGGTTTTAAGAAGTCTGACTTGTTCCGCTTGGCTGTCTAACCATTGAAAATTAATTAATCTACAGATGATTTCAAGTGTATGGGATTATGTTCGTAAGATATACGCAAACACTAAGTCATTTTATATAAAGGACTGCAGCCTCATGTCTTTCGTTTCTCTCTTTTAGGTTTCTTCGTTAATTTTGGTTTACGGTCTCCAGACGTATTGACCAAATTCAAAATATTTGTCAGGGTTTCTTTTGAACTTTTCAATTTCCACATGTTCCTACAAGGATTGGCAAAATTTTCGAGAAACAGGAATTTGTACTACTTGTCACTTTTACAGTAGTCACTTGTCAGCTTGTAGTTTTGAGAAATAGGCCCCAGTTCTAAGTTTTTAACGCTTGTTGTCGCTATGAAGCCCACTTTTAGGTTTCTTGATGGCATAGTTAAATATAAGGGACCTTATCTACCAGTTTTATAAGTCCTTCTATCTCTGTCCAAAAAATACCAAATGAACAAGGCGTTGAGAGGTGGTTGAGATGCCGTTGAAAAGGCCTTAGCTAGACTCGCTTAGAGCCACCAAAACCGTCTTGATTTGTGGAGTGAGTCAGTGTTGCCAACCGATATTACGAAATTTCATAGAAATGTGAGACAACTCGCTTCAAACGGATATGAATCACCAAATCTTGAGTGTCATCATCAAAATTTCTGCTTGATCTAGAATTAATTATAATTCGACTCCTCATGAGGCTGTGATCAATGATTCAAAGAACATGAGCAAGCATTATTTCTGCTTAACATGTCGTCTCTAAGACTTCTGCATTGAGCATTTGAGGCGTTCATTTCCAAACGAATCCTTGTCCAAGCGCCATATAAATGTTGGTACATTGACAAAAACGCTTGTAATACACTTCTTAAGAGGCCTCCGTATCTACGCTGCGTGTATGTGCGTGAGTTTTCCATACTTTTGAAGATACTGGAAAAGCAGCCCCAATAATACTTGCGAATGTGTATCAAATGAACCACCTGAGATATTGATGTTTATTTTAGCTGAGAAATTAGAATTCCCGTAATTGCGTAGGTGTCCGACGCAATTGATTCAGTTTCTTCAAAAATATAAAAACTCACACACACGCAGCGTAGGTACGGAGGTCTCTTATTTCTCAAAGCTAGGGAGAATTTGTAGCTATGGATATCTTAGAAAGTTGCAGAAGTATTAGTTTAGAAATATTTTACCTTCTTGCAAAAGGATATTGGAAAAAAATATTATACCACTTTTACTGTTAATTATGATTCTGTCCTTTAATTACTTACGATAATTAAATGATTTTGGAGACGGTTTGGAATCTCAAAATCTTACTAATATATATAAGAAATGAACTCAACAATGCCAATATTTCAATTTATTATTATTTTTTTTTAACAAGGGCCTGTCTGGAGATGGACGCTTCATTTCCTCAATCACGCCATCTTAATACAAATTTCAGCATTACAAGTAATTATGCAATCAATCAGTAGATAAGCCGGACATCTGATTCACCGAGAAGGCAGTTCTGAGTTAATGTTTGTGAACGTTTAGAATAGAGACGTCAATCCATATCCTTGAGCAAAGATGCAAGATAATATTCTCTCTCTCTCTCTCTCTCTCTCTCTCTCTCTCTCTCTCTCTCTCTGTGTGTGTGTGTGTGTGTGTGTGTGTGTGTGCACATCGATACTCTTGTATTTTTCACATAATCATCCTTACATGGTATTAGATTGTCGATGTGCATAAAAATAATCCCAGATCTGTCGGAAGTCATGATGGTTCAGTTAACCCCATAAACAAAATGACGTCGAATATCCGACACGGCGGCCAAGTATTCACTTGAAGACTTCCGTCGTGAGACAAAAGTCGGCCGCAGACATCCGTCGGGCGACGATAGTCTGCCGACGGTAGTCTGCCACGACTAAAGGTTAGGGTCCACACTTCAGTCTGGTTTTAGTGAGAGATCATGACGGAAGCAGTGGCTTTCGCGGGTGTTTGTGCCAGCTATTTGGTTATCCAGTCTAACAGGAAATATAAGCGCAAACGATATTGGAATCGAGAGTTATTTTAAAGGCGTAACCAACACGCAGAGAACTTATTGAGAGAACTTAAATTGGAGGATGGCGTTGGGTTCAGAGATTTTGTCCGGATGACCACATCTGACTTTGAAGAACTTTTGCAGCTAGTGGGGTCAATCATCAAGAAACAGGACACCAGGTGTAGAAGGGCCGCGGTATCTCAGTGGTAGAGCATTGGCTTAGCATTCGGGAGCTCGTGGGTTCGATTCCAGCGGCCGGCCACCCTGACTGAGGTTTTTCCAGCGTTTTTCCTGTCATATCAGGCAAATGTCGATATCGCACCTTCAACATAGGTCCTGTCCAACACCTTCCCACTATCTCGGCCTGAGCCTTAGATGCCTAAAGGTCATAAATATAATTCAAATTTAAAAATATTGTAGAACAAAACTATCGTAGTAAAAACTAATCAGTCCAGCCTGATGTCTGTATTTAAAACAAGGCAGTAAGAATTATTAGTTCGAAATTAATTACTTACAGGCTAATGAACCTACTACTTTATTATTATAATAAAGTAGTAAATATGGTACGTTTATTAGCCTGTAAATAAATAATTTTAAATTAATAATTCTTACTGCCTTTTTTAAATTGATATTTGTGACATTTAGGCAAAAGGTCAGGCCGTGATAGGGGGAGGATTCGGGAAAGTGTGGGCCGGGACCTATATTGAAGGTGCCATCTAGGCATTTGCCTGTTGTGACTCAGACAAGTTTCGTTTTTATTTTTATTTCGTTTTAAAATAACATCGATTTTTTTATTCCGGTCTTTATAGTCACTGCAAGTACTGTCCCACAGAATAGGCAGTCCTTGGATATTGTCTATAACACGCAAGGTATCTTGCACTTTCCAAATAAATGACATTGCTACCAAAATCTGGCGAAAGAACACAAATGAAAAAAGACAGAAAACTAATACAACACGTGCAACCAAAAATCTTTGTTCTGCACGCTGTGGCTATTATGTCATCTGGTAGGATGTGGAAAGCATGTCATCTGGTAGGGGGTGGAAAGAGGGTAGCAGAAGCACCAAACTCAGCCGTGGAAGACATTTGACCCCTTGTTTTGCGTCCACACCAGAGGACCTTTGTCTGTGTCTTCCATCTCGGTCGGGAGACAAAAATCCAAAGACTTCTCTTTGAAAACTGACCGCGGTTGGTCTGTGGAGAAATCCAAGACTGTCGGCAGACCCGAGTCTGCGTGTCTCACGACAAAAATCTTCGAGTGAATACGCGGCCGGGGGATGCAGAACCATCGGCGGATGCAGAACATTATTTATGGCAGGGTTTCTGACCCTGGGGTCGCTGGATGTGTGCAATGGGGTCGCGAGAAAATTAAACTAGGGTTTTGTAGGTTAAAACTAATAAATTTCAAAGAGAGTATTTTATTTTGCTTTCTGTTTTTAATAATTACCAAAGATCATGTAGTTTGATGAATAGTTTTGGATAATATAATTAGGATATTTATTATAAATACAGGAAACAAACTGTCATATTTTGAAATGAAAAGTGAATATTACACAAAATAAAATAATTGTGGGTCACCGGCCAGAAAGCATGGTGAAAGGGGATCAGAGGATGAAAAAGGTTGAGAAACGCTGGTTTATGGGGTGAACTTGGTGTAATAGTCTTTCTCAGAGAAAAAAATAAGGTGTAAGTTCTCATTACAGTTGGCTACGAGCTCACTGTTCATACCACAGAAAACGATGTGCTTTTTGATTCCTTGAGACCGACGCTATAGAAAAAGGGGCCTTATAATACCGCTCAGTCGGTCTGTCCGCGTCTAGAAATTAAATCTCACGAACTACAACTAGAAGATATAGAGAAATGCTTGAGGTGATGTTGGAAAGGGCTTGGCAACACTAGTTCAGAGCCACAGAAACCGTATTGATTGGTACAGTAATTCAGTGTTGCTAACCCATTTTAAAAAGTCAATTTTTCAATTTCCTTCCATTACGTTATACTTATCTGCGTCAAACTTGTCATAAACATTATTTGACTCAATAGAAAAGTACTGTGGGTTTTCTCGTGCCTAAGCACTGCAGTTGTGAGTGTTGCTAACCTATTTTATAAAAAATAATAATAATTGCATGGCTAAAATGGGACTATCAAGGGACCAGAGTACTACCACGATTGTAAGTAGAATCGAAGCTCTAACTTGTTTGTATAAATATATAATCAACAAAGATCATTTTTAATTTGATTTCAGGCTGAGAAAAGAGGCCGCAGATGCTAAACGTAAGAAAGAGGAGGACCTCAAAAAATACCTCTACAGTATGATTAAGCAACCTCGCAGGAAAGATGTCTGCTATTCGGAGTGTAAGAAATTAGGATCTTCACGAAACTCCCCGAGAAAGGGCGATCAAGATGTATCTAAATCTAAATCCAAACCCAAACAAGTTAACGAAGAATGTACCTGCAAGGTTCCTGGAGAATGTGAAAAGTCTTAACCTAACATAGAGAATAAGAAAGTGGAAAATAAATCCAGAATGACTACAGATTTCGTTAAGCCAATGAAAACTATTAATAAAATTTACATGTGTGTGGCTAGTCCCAATACACATAACACCTGAAGCTTGTAATCAAACTGCAATTAAAAATAATTATATAAATAGGATTTTGATATCTTACAATTATAGAAAATATATATTATAAAATGTAATTGATTCTTGGTTAATTTTTGCGTTTTCCTCTTTTTAAAATACTAGGATATCACCCATAGTATATGTTAATAAATTCTGCTTTTTTAAGATTTTAATGAACAAATTTGAATTTTATTTACGGCCTTTAGGAATCTAGTGACTCAGGCTGGGATAGGGAAGAGGAAAGGATGTGAGAAGGTGTCGTCCAGGGCCTAGGTTCAAGGTACCATCCCGACATTTGTTTGATATGACTTAGGAAACCCCCTAGAAAACCTGAGTCAAGGGGATCGGTCGCTGGTATCGAACTCAAGCACCTCCCGAATGAGAATCCAATGGTTTACCAACTGAGCTACGGCCGCTCGGTACGTTTTACGGTTACACTGTTCTAATGTGTTATACGGTTTTCCAATTTCAGGGAAAATTTCAATAGAGCGTGACTGGTGCAGTCAATTAGTTCGCGGACTGCCGCTCTATCGCAAGGGCAGACAGCAAGCGGATGGTGAGCTGGGTGAACATTTGTTGCTCAGTCATTCACGTTAAGAGAACAAGTTGGCGATATGTAGTTTCTGCTACTTTTTACACTGGTATTTTCAAGAACATTCTTTCTATACTAATACCGTTAAATATCCGGGGATTATTTTTCCTGTCACATCTTTGAATATGAAAAGAGAACATAAACAACCCTTTGGACTACGTTAGTCATTTGTTCTCTCCTATCAATTGTTTTAGATTATTTTCTCTAAAAAAGAAATCGTGTGTCCGGGACGGGCGTAAGCCATAGTGCTGTTACCACCCATACACTTCATTTTATCTTTATCTTTTAAGAAATCGTGTAGTGAACATATATACAGAAAAAATAAGTAAGAACAATCTACGGTAAAGGCTTTGAAGTGACAAAAATCTAATTTTA
This sequence comes from Lepisma saccharinum, assembly GCA_022664845.1. Lineage (NCBI taxonomy): Eukaryota > Metazoa > Arthropoda > Insecta > Zygentoma > Lepismatidae > Lepisma > Lepisma saccharinum. The sequence continues at coordinate 38,015 of JAGDQP010008048.1, read as the reverse complement.
CAGTAAATTTGGATTTTTTGTTGACAGTCATAGCCTTCTACACCAAATCACAAGGCGTGTTTATGAGTAAATTATAGAAACACAATTTATCCTCTCAAAATATTTTCGTACACTCCCTCATTAAAATTTCCAACATGTTACATTTGATAAAGATTTCAAACTGTTCGGACAATATTTCATGTAATGTTGTGAATCAGAAATGTAATTTCATTTATTCTTTCCATTTGAAATTATAATAAAGAATTAAATAAAAAAAACATTCAAAGAATTGAAACAAAATATATGCATATGGATGCTTGTAACATGCCGATTTATGAGGCTGGGTGGGTTTCAAGACAAATGCTTAAGTGTAAAATCTGTCTTAAGCAGACCATCGAACTCTACATAATACTGGAGTGACTACTTAAATAAAAAAAACGGGCCGCACAGCGATAAGAAGCGTATGAAACTGAATTAGAACTGAAAATTTTTGTCCACATTGGATTAGACTGGAAGTGGACAAACAAGTTTAAACGTTTGCTCTGGCGTCTAAGTAGTCACTCCAGTATTATGTAGAGCTCGATGGTCTGACTTAAGTCAGATTTAACACTTAAGTATTTTCTTGCAACCCAGCCCTGACACTTACGCCCTTAATCGGACAACAACGGAAACATAAGTTAGATCAATGACTCTATCAGTCTCTCCAAGAGCAAAATGCAGTTATGTATCAATTTGCACACACACACACACAAGAAAACTCAATTTTCCAATGTTGCCTTTGCCAACAACGCTCGTTTTTTTCGTATCTTTTTATCTTTTTATTTTTCCCAGAAAATTTAATACATTTAATATAAAAATATGATCCGTTTCAAAACGCAAATATTTAAAGTGTAATAACCATTGTGGCGTATATTAGAACGTTTCTGATCATTTGTTCTTCTAAGAATTGTGCATATTTCTGAAATTACCAGAACATAATCTGCCAAACTGGTGTAAGAAGACAACGTACTATTTTTTTTAAAAAAATTAATCGGCCCCGTTTAATGAGGCTTCAAACTCGCCATTACCTTGGCGGCCTGAAACTGTTGACAGTCGTGGATTATCCCAATTGACTCTCAGTTTGAAATTGGGCAACATCACAAAACGAATGAGAGGCTGTACCCGCAGGTACAAATCAATGAAAAACATCAACGCACTCTCAGCTTCTTCTATAGTTAGGATCTCCTTCCCCAATGGAGGACGCTGAAAAAAAAAAAAAAGATGCCAACAAAATTTGAAGTTGATAGGCAAACTTTTGTGGAGGAAAATACACAACTTCTGGACTTATAACAAAATAGCTTGTCAAAAGGCAAAAAAATTAATTCCTAAGGCCGTATTTTCATGCACGCGATATCCGAGTCCTTCGCTTGCGATTTTCTTGATTAGTTAATTGAAATACGTGCTTAAGAACTTCTATTGACTGCTCATAAAAATCGCAAGCAAAGTCCGCAGCGAGCACGTAAATTACACGGCCTAACATTTTTTTACTCCATACTGTAAGGAAACAAAATGAATGATTAACAGAAAAAGAAGATGTTTGGATCTTATAATATATTATTCTGTGTTGACTGTGCTTTTTCCCATGGAGCTTTACGTAACATTACTGGAGTGATCGGCTAATGAGGAAACCTAGACGGTAGAGCAAACATTTAACATTGATCGTCCACTTCCACTCTCATCCAACATGAACTACATTTTCAGGTCTAACTCAGTAGTGTTTTACGCTTGTTATCGCTGTACGGCCTTTTATCAATTTAATTCTTGAGTTATGAACGTACCGAACTGTGCATATAATAATAGTACATGCTGAAAATAATATTTACGTTTGCAATAATTAACATAAATCACAAACGGACCATACAGCGAAACAAGCATATGAAGCTTAGTTAGAACTGAAAATTTTGTTCATATTGATTTAGACTTGAAGTGGGCGACCGAGATTAACTGTCACCTTCACTGCCTGGCTTACTACAGTTATTAAATGTTTAATGCATCGATCAGTCCAGTATCGTATTTAGATAGAGGTCAATGTTTCCCAGATATTTTGGGCTTTATCAAGAAGAATCTTGTTGTGTAGGCTGCAACACAGTCAACATTTGATGAAATAGACTAATTTGTGGATGACACTTTGAAATATGATTTTTGCTTATGGAATTTAGTTATTCATTACTTGTCTGTATAAGAAAAGTTTAAGATGTAAGTGATGAGATGATTTATTATACGTAGTTCCTAAAAACAAATGATAGATGAAACTGATAAGGAAACCGTCAACGAGATGATATCCAAATCTTCCTTGAAATTTTGGCAGGAGAATCTACGTCCTATAGAAAGGTAATACACCAAAAATAGCTGCTCAGTTCAACGACAAGGTCCCGAGATAGGGGCTGGAATATTGGTGCGAAATGTACAAAATAATGCATTTTTTTTATCATTCAATCAAAAGAAGGTCACTTCTGTTTCACACTCGTTCTGGAATGAAGCACTGACGAGTTATAGCATTTTCTCCCACATCACAGCTCTCCACCGCTACACTCCTAGCCAGGGACGTAGTTATGGCGAGGATCCGCCCCGGCGAAATGCAGATTTTTTGGTGAAATTAGTTTTTTTTTTTTTCAAAATTATAGAGCAATTTCACGATATGGCATACCCGGTAGTAAAAACTGAAACATACCTTGGACTCATTTTAATTAGTGCACTCGATTCTTGGAAGGAATGTGATGCATATTTACATAAAGAAATGTGTAATGAGTTTGTGTTTTGGGGTTATTTTTAAAAATCACAAAAAATAGCTACAATTTTACTAGATTTTGACAGTGAATTATTCAGCTAAAAATGTTGGATTTTTTTTTCTTTCAAAAAGTACATTGAACTTCGTTCTTTTCAATATTGTGCTATCCTTGAATATTAAATTCCTTGGATATTAAATTTGTAATTTTAGCATATATTGGCATATAGTGTATTTTGAACAAGTAAGAAGCTCCCGTGGACAGAAAAAGCTAGTTTAAAAGCCATTAACCAAAATAGAAATTGCAAGGACACGCTGACAATAACAAGATTGTTTTCGGAAATATCCAAGCCATAGGCTAATCACTCTACTGATATCTTTGGGTATAAAAGCTCTTGGTCTGCACTGTCAAAACATTGTCGGTCACTGTCGTTAGACTGTCTTTACTGAACTGTCATCTTTACACAGTGCAGAAGCCAAGGAAATATTGTAAGTCTGTATATTTTATATTGCAAGATTCTCTTTCTAAAAATTAACCTTAACTTTTAACGCTCAATTTCTTTGGAACAGAAAAAGGAAAGGGATTCAGTGTTCAAGCTGTGAAGGAAGTCTTCTCGCTTGACAAATCTATTTTAATTAACTTCTTTGTTGCACACTTTGTTTTTGACTATTGATTCGATACCAATCGCAGTCTTTTGTAAAATCAATCTTGTCAGTAATAACTACTCTTGTATTTTATAACCGTAAAATAAATTACATCTATCATCTAACACTATACTACCGAGTCAAATTATATTCAATCTTAGTTCAACTTTTTATCAACCATCTTCAATAAGGACAATAATTCAATTTCTCAGAGAACCCCAGAGGACGTGACAATATAGACATCATGGATTTAGATTCTGGAGACGGATCGACTGGCCCAATAAAATTAAGCTGGGTCAACTTGACGCCGGTTTTCGATTAATCTTGCCTGGTGAGTTGGAATTTAGTTGCGTCTTATTGGTTGGCCTATGCCTCGGTGAGTGGAAGCAAAGAATGGATGAAGATCTAGCTAAGGAAGAGAGGAGGAAGATTGGAATACTTTAAATAAGGTATTGTACGGAACGTGATGTTCGTTGTCTTTTTAATCAATTTCACCTTCCACGTGATCATGGCTTGCGCTGGCTTCAATTTCGGGTCACTAGAAGTAGATCCGTCTCCCGTATCAAGATCCGTGTATAGACATAAGCTATCGGTTTGTTTCTTAATAATCTTCCTTACGCCCTAACAAACATTATAAAAATCGTCTGCATCGTCTTTCAATTGATCCTGGCTGATTGATGACTGGTCATTTTATAGGAACTGCGTGTGCTGTATGTTCTTCCCTGCATTGTCGTTGTCAACATTATGTCATAAAGCTTAGCTATTTTGTTTAATTACTATTAATATTTGTATATGCGTTTCTCCAATGTGAACACCTCAAACTATAATATATTTGCTTTACACGTCTTACTAGAAATACAAACATAGACGAAACCGTGGCGATGAATACCTTTAAACGCTTTTGGTTTCAAGACCATTATCAGGGCATCCACCACACGTTAAATATGGGAATATCCACATCAACGTTTCTGATGGTCCGTGTAAGGTCACGTTCAATAGTTGTATATGGCAACGAATGCAAAATATGCGGTATTAGCCTACACGTTAAGTCAGAACAGTTGCTAAGGAGGAAAGCACATAAATCAAACACTCATAGTAACATGCACTAAAATATTACCCACTCGTTTCCTAAACATTTACTTAGTAATATTTGTTTGAATTTCAAAGGAAACTCTCAGATAAGGAAACATTACATTTAATATTTAATGATAAAAAATGTGGGTAGGAAATAAATATATAATGAAATAAGAATTGGTTACATCTGTTTTAGCAAACATCAAAAGGAAAATTACACACAAAAAAGCGCGCGAGCTTCCTGCTCTGAACATTTTCCTTACAAGGGGACTTACGGAAGTGTAACTCACCGATTTTAATGAAACTTTGCATAATTGTAGAACATCGAACAGTAATCGACACGTATTTATTTATTTCGGCAATGGTGCGGGTTTAAGGGTAGAAACAACACTGTGAACGTTAGACAGAAAACAATCATTTAATGTAGAAGAAACAAAACTGTCAGGGGGTTTTAGGACAGCTGATTCAGAATCGGACGTCGAAAGTACAAAATTCAAAATGGCGGATCCAATATGGTGATTACAATTACAAAAAGTCGTTTGGTTTGAAATGCTCTGCAGCTAGCCAAGAACAATTATAGTTGGCAGGGGTTACTGCGAGATGGTGGAAGACCGATTTAAAACCCCTTTCTGTACTGATGTTAATGGGATGCTTGATTAAAGTGTCTCGTCTCTTCTCACTATTCGGCGTGCTCATTTATAGTGAGTCGCCTTGCCTCTCACTAGTCGGGGTGCTTATTTATAGTGATTTATTTGGGTCCCGTGTTAAACCTTGAATAACGCAATAGGCGCCAAAATTGGGAAAGTAGGTTTAATTCTGATAATACAATTTATTCGTACTTTAACTCTGATGCCCGAAATTTTCGTCTTCACTTTCTTTAGCGTTAAAATGGATTGTTGAATGGAATAGTGATGCTGAAAGTAGGATCAAAAGTTCGACTCGATTATATAACGACGGATTCAGTCTAACCAGCGATTGGTTGATGATTGTAATGAAAGACAAAGACAAAGATAATTAAGATCCACTCACTGGTTCATAATCAGTTTTCGTCGCCCAGATTTGCAAATCTTATTAGGTACGCGTGGTACAAAAGCGGTTATTTGGAAGAGAAACCACCTGAGTTTGAAAATCCCGTAACATTTTGTTTCAAAGATTGTGCATCATTTTGCGATTTGTGCACAGTTATTGCCGTAATAAGGGGTGCGTGGTGTAAACAATGTTTATGCATCACACACATTTTTACGGAATATCATTACTGTAAAACGTTTTCGTTATAAATTAATAATTATAACAATTTAGGATCTATGAAGTTCTGACATAGTGAGAGGCGAGGGGACTCACTATAAATGAGCACGCCGAATAGTGAGAGGTGACGAGACTCTTTAATCAAGCTTCCGTTAACATCAGTACAGAAAGGGGTTTCAAATCGGTCTGCCACCTTCTCGCAGTAATCCCTGCCAACTATAATTGTTCTTGGCTAGCTGCAGAGCATTTCAAACCAGAAGACTTTTTGTAATTGTAATCACCATATTGGATCCGCCATTTTGAATTTTGTACTTTTGACGTCCGATTCTGAATCAGTTGTCCTAAACTCCCCCTGGCAGTATTGCTCTTTCTACATTAAATGATTGTTTTCTATCTATGCTTGGAGACCACCCCTAACGTTCAAAGTGTGGTTTCTACCCTTAAACCCGCACCACTGTCGAAAAAAAAAATCGTGTCGATTATTTTTCGTTGTTCTACAATTATGCAAAGTTTCATTAAAATCGGTGAGTTACACTTCCGTAAGTCTCCTTGTAAGTTTGTAAAAAAAAAACTTAAGAGCCGCTTCGACACATATATACGTCATATTTAAAATATTGTTCAGTTTCAAATACGACATTATGGTCTCACACCATACTCACAAACTGTTAATCCTTTGTAGACTTAGGTCGGTGCACTGGTTGTGGGGATAGGGGAAGATATGAAGTGAAACCACTACAATCAGCTGATCCCTCGTCGGTTGTCAAAGATGAAGGCTCTCGGCGATCTTCTTCTTGACATAAGTAGTTGTAACAACAATAACCCACAAACTGCACAATTCAGTTTCCGACGACACCACTCACCATACATGCAGGCACCAACAGCTACACTGGTCAGACCTTGATACAACCTAAGCACTTCTCCACACAGTTAGGTATTTCTTCACATAGACAACTTTTGTGGCTTTTAATTTTGTACGCAGTACTAGCTGCCACTTCATTTAACGAATATTTATTAATCACTATGTTTTAACACGAGTTACATTATTATCAGAACATACTAAAGAAGATATAAATTCAAATTGTAGTCTCAATATTAAACTTGCACATCCACATGTCCATAGTCGCGTTAAACAATTGTCACCAACACGGGGATCCGGGCAATGTATTACTCCGCTGGACGACCGTTCGTTTGCCGGTTTCCACTGCGTTCAACATTACCGTGGGCGTTCTGATTTTTCAAAACCAAAATTAGCAAACATCTAAATTTGCTTTAAAATCACGTCCCGTCCTTGGTACAACAATCTGAAAGGCAGGTTTGTCTGACAACATCGAACATACTACACATGCAGAAATTCTGAGTTTATGTTTTATAAACAATAAACGCGCGCAAACTAGAGATACGAGCGACACGGTGTTCGCGTCTTAACATTCAGGTTGTTTCTGACTCTTGACTCTGAACATCAGTGAGACTAACTTAGCATTTCCCATCAGACATTGCGTCTCAGATACATTTGATCACGTATTACCCACAGGGCTCATAATGCATATACTACGCTTAACAAAATAAGCTTTCAGAGTGTTTAAACAGAAACAAAGAAAATGAATCATACCATTATACACCATAGTGAACTATTCCAAATAAGGTAATGTTTTAGTACACCGGCGCCTGTCTGACGAGCTTCGATAGCGTTCTTCCTTCGATTCGGGAAAATCCCAATCATTCATACAAAGAAAGTCAGAAAATAAAGGAAATTCTAGCAAATTCTACAGACGCCATTACCTAAACGAATTTAACATCCTTATTATACTTTATAGGAATCTCTCAAAAATACCTATTACAGAAAAATGTTGATTATTAATGATAAACATGAATAAAGATATATGATATCCCATATCAACCTTTAATCAAACATACGTAATTAAGTCAATAAGTCTCTAAGACCGATTTTTTTTAATAGACTGATTATTCCAATGAAAATCTTTAATAAGAATAGATAGATTCTTATTACACTTTCCTATATTCCTTGTATCATCTTACTTCACGCGTCTCACCAAGTAGTGCAATCAATGCTTGTTAACAGACGGTAGATATTGGATTCACTATGAGATAATGTTTGAATGCAGATTCCTTTTACTCTGTTATTCCCTGTAACTTAATAACACTTCAATATTTATCACTATATTAACTGTTATATTATTTAACATTCCCATTAGAAATGTCTCGTAATTACGTTATTTAACCTTTACAAGACAACTAAGTTTTGAATGCTCTTCGAAAGCAGGTGTGTTTTCATACAGATCAGAAAAGCTAGGATATTTTGACCAACCTGTAGATAGACCTTATTTTCAATCTGTAGAAAGAGATTTCCTTTCTATTCATCACTGCAATTCTCATTGCTCAAAATTAGAGGAAGAAGGATGCTCCCATATTATATGTCCAATATGTTAATATTATTGTTTTATCCATTGTTTCCTTTAAACTTCCATGCTTTCCTGCATGGAAACTTTCTGCAACATACAATTTGTACGCAATGAACACTTGTAGTATTAAAGGGAGTAGATGAGGTTTCCCAATGACTTTTCGCACCCAAAACTTGTAACGTCACCCTCGCATCCTGCGAGATGCCTGACTTCCGGTGCGGGACATATACGACCTCCTCAGCCATTATATAGAATCACCTTCAGGACTTGTGCATATATTCTGTAATATTTAAATTTAGATGCAGAAACCTTTAACTTATATAAAAGTCTAGTATATTTATTTCTATAGTGTAATCAATGTGCGTAACTAAATTAATATATTGAGATTAAATTATTATTTAAAGCAATATAACAATTCCAAAGACTATTGGCTTTATAATTAATAAAGACCTGAAGTCACGAATCACAGAAATT
>JAGDQP010008048.1:0-24414 GCA_022664845.1 Lepisma saccharinum | reverse complement strand
GGCCTTAAAATGAACTTAAGTAAAACAAAAGTAATGTACAACCAACATGCTGCAAAGAAGGAAGTGAAGATTAACGGAGAGACAATAGGCATAGTTGATGAGTATGTTTACCTAGGCCAGCTTAAAACATCGAATGCAAAGTTGACTGATGAAATAAATAGAAGATGTAAAATGGCGTGGAGTTCTTTTGGAAGACTACACTTTATTTTCAAAAGCAAACTTCCAATGTGTCTGAAGCGTAAAGTTTATAATCAATGTGTCTTACCTGTAATGATGTACGGGTGCGAAACTTGGACATTGAATGCGCAAACGACTCAAAGATTGAGAGTCACACAAAGAGCAATGGAGAGGTGCATGTTAGGAATAACCAGGAGGGACAGGAAGAGAAATGAATGGATTCGCGCACAAACAAAGGTAGAGGATGTAATCAAGACTGCGAAGAAGATGAAGTGGAGATGGGCCGGTCACATAGCTAGACGAACAGATGGAAGGTGGACGACAAATGTACTACAGTGGATTCCTGGAGAAAAGAAACGACCGAGACGACGTCCAAATGTAAGATGGGTAGATGAAATCAAGCGTTTTTCAGGAGCTACATGGATGAGGATATCAGCAGACCGAGATATGTGGAAAGAAAAGGGGGAGGCCTTCATCCAGCAGTGGATAGAAAACGGCTGAATATGATGATGATGATATATATATATATATATTAAACAACTAAACGAAAGGCATTCAGAGATTATCTAATAAAATTATAACTTCTTTGGAAAACCATCTAGAAATTGTGTAGTCTTTGTATCGAACCATATATAAGCAGCGCAGCTGCATGTATTAGTTAGTTGTTAAAACTTCGGTAAACTTTATTTTTATATGGGCCAGTCTAGTAACTTTGGATTTCGGCCCGTCACGATTCGCCTTTAGGTGTTAAAATCCACACCCATGCCTCTGCCACGACTCGAACCCGCAAACTTCGAGCCGATGGCCTACCGCCGCAGACCGCTCGACCGGCTATTAGTTAGTTGTTGTTGGGACTCCCGAAGTGGAAGGAACTCCAAATAAAGGTGCTAATGAGAACCTTGTCTTGTTTCATTGTCTAATTCCTCCTTTAGCTTCCACTATCCTTTACACGACATTCTGCCTCTTTAAGGGAAGAGGCCACAACATACCAGGTGTATAAGTTTAAATCCGCTGTTTGCCCATAGATGGCGTTCGTGAGCGTATGAAGCTACCATGGGCACGCCAGACCTATTGTGTGGATGAGTTGGACCTCTGGCAACACGAATCAGTGCACATAATCAGCAAGTGCAGACAACAACACACAGTGTTCCGTTGGTAAGCATGGCTAGTTTTGTGCCAGAAACAGAGCATATGCGGGAAGCTCCGCTTTTCTGCTTCCATTTGAAGAAATCGGCTGCCGACGCGCATCGAATGCTTGTGGAGGTCTATGGTGACAGTGCTTTATCGGAAACAACAGGCCGAGATTGGTTTCGTCGGTTCAAAGACGGCAATTTTGACCTGAGTGACAAGAAGCGTGAAAATCGGTCCAGGAAGTTTGAGAACCATCAATTGCAGGCGTTGTTGGACGAGGACGATACCCAATCGCAACAAATGCTTGCCGAGCAATTGGGCATTACTCAAGCAGCCATTTCCATGCGTCTACGTGCCATGAGAAAGGTTCAGAAGATTGGAAAATGGGTGCCGCATGAATTGACCGATCGGCAGCTGGAGAGACGCCAACACACATGCGAAATGTTCCTCGTCAGACAAAGAAGAAAGTCGTTCCTGCATCGGATTGTGACGGGCGATGAAGGTGGATATATTTCGCGAATCCGAAACGCCAGAAATCGTGGGTTGATCCCGGCCAACCATCAACATCTTCCTCGAGACCAAATCGCTTCGGACGGAAGACGATGCTGTGTGTTTGGTGGGCTCAACAGTGTATCGTCTACTTTGAGCTGTTGCAACCGGGTAAAACTGTCAATGCCCACCGCTACCACCAACAACTGATCAACGTGTACCGTGCTCTGTGTGAAAAAAGGCCGGAGTATCAACAAAGCTGATATTCCTCCACGACAATGCCCCATCGCACACGTCAAAAGTGGCCCAAAACTACTTGGAGACACTTAAGTGGAAGGTGCTACCTCATCCCGCTTATTCACCAGACCTGGCCCCTACAGACTAGCATCTGTTTGCGTCGATGGGCCACGCCCTCGCTGAGCAGGACTTCGATTCGTATGCAGACGTCCGAAAATGGCTTGATGAGTGGTTTGCCTCGAAAGAGCAGGACTTGTTTTGGCGTGGTATCCACAAATTGCCCGAGAGGTGGGCAAAATGTGTAGCTAGCGAGGGAAAGTACTTTGAATAACTTGCTTTGTGCTTTCTATGAACACATCATGTGTTTTGCTGACTACAAAACAGCGGATTTAAGCTTATACACCTGGTATACACTGTAGGATATATTTATGTGTACCTCTCTCGGGTTGGACAGTCCACACGCTAATCTTACCTTGCCTTTCAGATTTATTTCGAAAAATCCTACGCCATAGCCGGAGAAGGAATATAAGCCTCACAGTATTTTATATAGGTAGTTCCGGGGTAACGCGGGGACGTTTAAAGCTGTCTTTATAGTTGATTGCACTTGTTCTTTTGATATATTGGATTTACTGGACTACGAGGAATATAAAATAGTTAAGAGCCTAAAAATCTCCTGACCCTCTAGCGGCTATAATTTGTACTAGATATATTTGGAAAATCTCATCTTTAGGCATTATACTATACTCAATGTTACCTTTTAATTGATGTATAGTATGCGGGGAGTTGGGTGGTGTCCATTCTCTACATCTCGTTGTTAAGTCGCTAACGCACGCGAACACCAAACAGGAAAGCAGAAAGACTTCAATTTGGAATTTTAACGACCTCGGAATACCCATACGTTTTTCGTATGTATGGTGACACCATAACTTTTGCACATGGGAACTCTATACTATTCCGATGCCACAGAAATGCATAAATTGATGCTAGAACCTTTCTTTAAGACATTTTCTTCACACTATATTTACTTCAAATACCTTGTCCTTGTGTCGGCTCTAAAGATACACTCTAAGCTCACTTGTTCTTGTTTATTCGTGAAAAAAAAATCCTACCTTTTCATCGCTCCGACTTTTCATTTGAGACTTCAAAAAGTTTTGAACATTCAAAAGCCAACGTGCTGCTTGTTACATTCCTACATTTCAACACAATAACAATAATGTAGCGCTTTTTGACGTATTTTTTGAAATACGATTTAGTATTTTTTTAAAATCAAACTTTATTTTTAACTTTTTAGTGCATCTTTGGAACATTAATACTTACAGGTAAGCACCCCTCCACTACTACGTGTAATGTGGGTCGTCTACCTGCAAGGCGTTTATTAAAGTGCTGTACAGTCAGTCAGCAACAAAATTCTATCCAGTCATAAAATTTGTTCTCCAGATAACTTTGGGATGGATAGATCGATTTTAGTACAGTTTTCTGTAACTTATAGGAAATCACATTCGTTTTACGTTACAAGAAATTATACTCAAATCGGTCTCTGCACCACAAAATTATACGGAGAGAAAAAAAATTACGACTGACCTACAACTAAAGCGAAGAAAATAAATCCAAATATTCAAAATTTATGCCAAGACATTTATAAAAGGATAATACAAATTATATATACCCACTGTATATAGATAGATATATAGATTTGGAATTACGAAATAACGATAAAAAATATAACAAATCTTAGAAAACACAAGCAGACCGGGTATCTGCATATTTTTGCTTATAAGAGGATGAGGTCTAAAATGATTTTAAAATGTGCTTACCGCGTAATACGTGAACGATTTCTAAGACCTGCTTGATCATCGAAATATTGCTTAACAGAAATGAAAAACTTCCAGTAATTTAATGTCTTCTTACCTCTATGCAGTGACTGAGAAGCAACTCCTTGAAATACAAGTATGCGTCATCCACTGTTCGCCAAAAAGAAGCCATCACATATTCATGAGTTCGATAGAAAAGAGCAAACACTACGGAAAATTTCTCGTTATTCAATTCTTTCGACCTGGAAAGAAAAACAAATAAAAACTTAAAACTATATTTCACTGTTAACTAGGACTTTTTCTATCGTGTAATGTCAATAACTTAAATTTTCTGCTTTTTAAGATTTTAACTAACAATTATGTGTATAATATTTTTTCGCCTCCTCCTATTACTACTAGTACTACTGCTCCTACTGATACTATTATTGCTACAAAACTACTGTTAAATACCTTTATTGCAGTGCTATGGTCAGACATACCCAATATAGCACCAACTAAGACTAATGAGGTGACAAGAAAATACAATACTAAGAAATCAGAAGAAATAAAAAATCAAGAGTATTCTTTATAATTTTAACCTTTAAAGCTAGATAGGGAAACCTCAATCCTAATCTATTATTAAAGGTAAACATACGTAAGATTTACGCATACACATTATATATAATAAATAATAATAAGTCACAGCCATATTCAATCCACTAGTAGATGAGGCCTCTCCCCGAAGAGAAGAGTTGGTCTACTGCTCCCACGCTGACCAGACGGGTTGGGAGAGGAGAGCCGAAGCTCTCACTGTGATCGCCACTGTCTTTTATTCACAGTAGCTCCCCAATTGTCCTCACGATGCTGGGTCAACACCGAAATTTTTGAGTCCCCACCGGGAATCGAACACGGGACCGCTCGCACTGAAGTCGAGCGCGCTATATAATGACCTATAAATCGATGTTTAACATTGATAATACATTTTACTTTTTCTTATGGTTTAATATTGAAATGTTATTGTTTTAAAACTAATAAGAAATAATCATATGCTTCTGAAACTTTTCAAATATTACATGAAACGTCAGGCCCAGCCATTATCTCTCATTTCTGAATCACAGTCCTCTGCTAATATTTGCAAATAAGCTTCATCATTATTCAGTACTGCGCATTTGTATATTTTTGGTAATAACATGCAAAAATGTCCCACTGACGGTAAACATTCATTAAAAAAATGCAACAACAAAATTACTATGAAAATTAAACACACGGTACTCTTACGTGTAATATCTAACGTTAAAAGCTAAACATACGTAAAAATGACGTAGTAGGTTCTAGAATGTATATGTTTGCCTGGATATCACAGCACACACACCGACGTTATCAGTTCGTAAACCTCAAAGCTAACTTACCAGTAAATAGCATATCAGTACAAAACCTGTTTGGGGTAAAATGAAGAGTGGCGCAAGAATCCTACTCATAAATGAAGTTATATCTATTTTGCGAGTGACTTTCTTTGTGTCACTATGGCGGAAGGATACTGTCTCTTAATTTTATTACAAAGGCAATACTTTTGCCATAGTGACACAAAGAAAGTAACTCGCAAAATAGATATCACTTCTTTTGTGAGTAGAATTCTTGCGTCACTCTTCCGTTTACCCCAAACGGGGTTTTGTACTGATATCACTTATTTTGTAAGGCTGTCTATAAAAGAAAGACTGTAACCCGATATTCTTGACAGAAAGTACATTTTAAATTACTCCCCATGGGAACGTGGAGGTTAGATAAAATTAGGTACGGTCATATATCTTTACATTTTTCTCCTTTACGTCATGCCCAGATGAGTGAAGCAGCGGCGGAGAGTGTTCTCCGTACGGGCTCGTATTTAAAAAGTGGCACGTGTCACTATGGCGGAAGGATACAAGATCGATTTTGCTCCATATCTCGAAAATCATAACTCCTATCAAAAATCTAAGCTTGGATTTACCCCCATCATGGGGGCCCGCAACAGAATGACGGACATACCTTTCTATCATTTGTGATTCGGTTAAAAAAGTCGTAACTTTTGAACCGCTCCACCAATTTTAACGTATGATACACCGTTTGAAACGTATTGAAGCGTAGAATAAGATCCAGTAAGTTTCGGTCGCCTATATGGTCTGAGGTCAGTGCTATCCTAAAAAATGTGAAATTTTGATATTTTTTTCAAAGCGCCCTAGGGGTCCCAAGGAGATCCTACCGACCCAATTTTTTTCCTGTGTCTTAGTATTGGAAAGAGCTTTCAAATGTAAGTTCAAGCATCAAAATCGGACTTATACTTCGGTAGATCCGAAACTCACATGTATACTATCTGAGTGCCGCTAACAGTGTCCTTTGCCAGCGTCACTCGAAGAACTGCCGTTCTTCATGATCTAACAAGAGCCTCTACATATATCCCCTGTTACGTCACTCCAGTATACCCAGAACTTGAACGTAAAGTTTACGTATATTACCTTTCAAGGGTTAAAGGAGTCTCTTCTCTGAGCTATCACATTACAGTATGAGTAATAAAGAAATGTACAAGACTGTAAAAAAATTAAACTAGAAATCAATTATTGCAAATCATCTTCTTTCCAAAATTATCAGTAAATTTGTCATATCTCATTGTAGATTCTAATCAGGCATTTGAGAACGGAAGGGCCTTTCACAGTGGTTGTATGATAATAACATTTCCTTGCGGTGTACAAGGGTACATTGAAACAAGCTTTATAAAATAGGTACTTTATATTTTATCATATAAGACCTTACCACTCAATTTTTTTTGTCCAAGATTTATCTCCTTAAGTCAAGTGGTTCCAAGTTAACGATGTAGATCACCACCGTCATCTTGGTATGACCTTTTCATTGATTTACATGGGAATCGTTTTACTCGTCTTCTGTCTCTCAGAAGTAGAATATTTAAGTTCCGCTTTCATGAAATTTTGCTTGGTGGTTATTTTGACTCTTGTAGAGTTTTGGTTTGTGAAGTTTCTTCAAATATATGAGTATAATGTATTATTAATAGTTTACCATATATAACACAATATGTCAACGGGAAATTACACTGTTCGTATATTAAATATTGCATTTCCATAAAACATTATGAGTCAAAGAAAACAGTAGGCGAAAGCAGAAGTTAAAAGCTCCTGAGAGACACAAGACTAGTAAAACAATTCCGAAGTAAATCAATTACAAGGTCATACCAAGATAGCGGGGGTGATCTACACCGTTAAATGTCTCTCACTAGTACTTATAATCACATTTTATGTACTGCTTCTATTTTGTTCTTTGAAGTCTTAGATCCATTCCAAACTAGATGGCAATATTTTTTTTTTGACTCGCTAGAATTTTGTGCAATTTAACGTAAGTATCAGTAATATTAATATTAAAATTATTTTTCTCTTCAATTGAATTAAAAAAACGTATTAAAAATTATTAACTTTTCTAAATTACTTAAATTGTTCTTCCGTTTTAATTATTTGTTTTGAAATAGGGAAACTCCATTAAAATTTAAAAAAATAATACTATTTTCTAATCCTTCCATGAAAATAAGCGAGCTAACATAAGAACTTCAGATGCAACGAGTTCCGCTTATTCTTATCGGGGGAAAGGTTGTTACGAAACCGCAATATCACGTATCATTAGTTTGGAGAGCTCGCTCGACACAGCAATCGAAAACCTTACCGACACACAAATTCATATAAAGGGTAACAATAGAGTTTCACTATTATTGCCCCCTTATTTTGCAACTATCTTGTCAAAATTGTCATTGATGTTCTTCCGAAAATAAAATACAGTTAACAAACCGAAAACTGAAATTTTAACGACTTTAAACAACATTGAAATAATATATTTGAAATTGTATTTCGTTCTCTTTGTATTTCTTCTTACGAGACTTGACAAAGTGCCAAATACTGTCAATTAATTATTATTTACCTTACTAAATTCTATGCATAATTTGGGGTTGCTCCAAAATAAAAGATTATATACTCACTTCGCAGGTAACACAACTTTTGTGGTAATTGGAAAGTTCTGGGAATGATCCCGCTAGCCGCCCATTCTGACTGATGTTTTTCCAGGGATTTTCTTGAATCACGCTAGGCTAATGCTGGGATAGTATCTTCTAATTTGACTAATAAATGCATACAACTGCATAAAAGCATTTATTTTTCAGAAATACTGAGAATGAAAGAAAGCCTCCAACAGGACTCGAACACTAGTCCTTGAATTACAAATCCTAATATCTTATCAACTGGACCAAAGTGCAAGTCATACGTAAATACCAGAACGAAACAGAGTCGAAGGTTCAGAAATGCGTGGTCTGAACTTCAAAGACATAAATTCAGTTGCTGCCATGAATTACTCACTACTACGACATGCGCTTCGTTTTAATCACTTTTCAATTTCTCAATTAGGTGCTGGAATCCCCATTGATTGAGTTCATTTCTGCTCAAATAAGCGATCAAATAAAAGCAACAAGCACTTGACCAGTATTGGACTTCTAGTTACGATATGAAACCGTTTTCTCTTTCTGGCCAGTGCCAATCTGAAATGACTGGGAGCAATACCCCCATGCTCCCCCATAAATCCGCCCATGAGATTCAGTCTATTTCTTCTCTTTTAATTTTATATTTTCTATGGACTGGAAAGAAGCTTTGACGTACATTTCTCACAAGGCTTGTGGATGATGTCCCTCGGTTTTGCCACTACCATTATAAACCAGAATTCTGTTACCGGCAATACAAATATTTTTATCTCCTGACGTCTTTTGATGGGTACTCCCCTGTAGAAGAAATGGCAAACGTAGTCACGGGCTTATTCTAAAGACCCATCCAGGCTAGTGCTGCTCACGAGACGAGACGAGACAGAGCTCTCTCGTAATACACAATATACATCTTTTCAAGACAAGACATTTTCTGTACAATACATTTTCGAGACGAGACAGCCTCAATGTCGTCTCGTGAGCAACATTCATCCAGGGATTTGCCCGGTGAAGCTGAAAAGACCTCTGTGAGGAAACCCTCAGTTAGGATCGAGACAGCAGGTATTGAATTGAATTGTTCTTCAATGCGACAGGTTATTCAAATTTGAGATAATATTTCATGGCATTTTAGCAAAAATATTATTAAGATTTGGCTTTATCAAACTTTTCCTGAAGCAAAGAATAAGAGTTGAAGCTGGCCTCATTAGAATTTTTCTGTGTCTAACCTTAAATAAGTTAGATCTATGATTTTATTAACAATCGCAAAGACTCCGGTCCTTTGAAAGCGTTTTGGCCACGTAAGAATTAATGTCTATAAAATAAGCTGGCAACACTGATTAATGCAGTGATTAGGTACGGGGAAATTCACAGTACTTGTATATTGTATCGAATAATGTTTATGACAAGTTTGGCGCAGCTAGGTATCACTGAATGGAAGCAATTTGAACATTTTTTTTAAAAAAAACATGTGTTTGCAACACTGAACTACTGCACTAATCAAAACTGTTCTAGCGGCCCTGAGCTAGTTTAGTCAACACCTTTCCAACGACACCTCAAGTATCTTTCTACACCTTGTAGTACCTGAGATTTGATTTCTGGACACAAACGGACACCATGAGTGGGATTTTAATGTTCCTTTAGTTATAGCTTTACTATCAACTGACCTAAAACCATGTTTTTTTACATAAGTTAATAAGAGATATGCAAATAATTCAGAGGTTTTGCTAAAAGTTGTTGTGAAATGCTAAAATTTTAGAACCAATGCTCGCAAAATTGTTTTTAGATTTTACAACTTGCCAGATCAAAACTAAATTATTTTAAATTTCCAAAAAGAATTAACATTATTATTGGCAAAAGAATGCTTTAAAACATGTTGAAAACATATAAAAAAATCCTCTCCAACCAAATTGCTATTAATGTTCCACAGTATTGTTATCTTGTTGATATAAATTAGCGTTACCTGCAAAAACGTATAACCTCATACATAAATTCCAACGCTATGTCCGCTCTCTTATCAAAATCATAGGTCCACATTTCAGGCCATTTTTTCGCTAAAGAAAAGTAAAACTTTCAGTTAGTAACTATATATCTTATTACAACCAATTATATAGAAATACAATGACAATGTTAGAAATATCGAAACCGGAGCTGTGTTTCTTATAGTTGCTTTTACATGAAAAAATGTAATATATAAGAAAACCAACGTAGTTCTGAACATATAAATCTGTCTAATTGAGACAAAACTATATTTTACACAAGATTACATTGAAAATTATAGTAAGTTACACTCTCTCAATTTCATTAGTCTGTTCGTTTTTTTAATATAACTTTTGTTAAGTTATTTCAATTACAATAGTATCGTATTGTTGCCCATCTACACAATAACAATGCTCTAACAAGGGAAGTACCCGACTACGAACCTAACGATTTCGTTCAAATTTTCAGAAGTAGTACAGATCAATGTCCTAAGCCTTATATTGAAGGCGTTCTATTAGCAAATGCATAGTTTCGAAACTAGACACGTGCAAGGTTAGGGCAGCATCGTCACAAACGACTTCATATCTCCAGAAATGATAACGCAAACCATGTCGTTTAGCAAATCACAATCCCGATACATCAATTTCAGCAATGCTTATGACTGAAGACTACCGATTAAAGAAGAGTTCAATACTTGCACTTATGAACCCATACTAATCCCTTGATAGTGAAATTCCTACGCACGGGAACACGTATATGCGTCACCTCCTCAATCATAAACTTTGTTCAAATATCAGCTTATCCCATAAATAATGTCGTATTTTTGCACCGTGAGGAAAAGAACGATAACTTACCTGGAGTACTACCGTTAGTCAGGAAAATAGTCTACATCGGACTCCACAACACTCTGCCACCTGTCACCCAGTTGTTGAATCCCCCGCTGAAAGAAGTCATCGGTTTTGGGGGCAAAAAACTGGGTCACTTTTTGTCTCACGTCATTCTCATTTTGCAGTGTTTTCCCGAAAAAGGTGGTTGGGAAAAAGACAGTAATCTGTTGGTGCAAGATCTGGTGATAACGCCGGGTGGGGGAGTTTCTCCCAGCCATATTCCTCGATCTTAGAACGGTCCTTCTTGCCATTTGTTGGCGCGCGTTATTACTGCTGAGCACACCCTTGCGATTAACCAGAGAAGTAAGTTTCTCCAACAATGCAGTACGTAGGCGTTCAAGCTGCTGACAGTATACATGTGCATCGATGATCTGGTTACGTGGCAAGAGCTTAAAATTGATGATTTGGTTACGTGGCAATGGATGAAAAACATCACTTTCCAGGGCTGGAGATCCTGTTTGGGTACACTTCCTGCGGCCTCCTTTAGGCACCCACTGCCGTTTGCGTGTAATGCTATGGTAGAGGACGCACTTTTCATCCCCTGTCACCATTCTGTCCAGGAACGGCTCACGTCTGTGACGGGTGAACAGGGAACTGCAGATGACAACTCGCTGTTGCTTCTGTTGAAGCGTTAACGTAATGGGTACTCATTTTCCGAGTTTTGACACATATCTAAGATCCTGCAGATGACGATGAACGGTCGAATTGGTGACATGGAGTTTGGTGGCCAGTTCTTCAAGTTTGCATTGAATTTGCCTCCACCGATGCTCGCAGAGCATCGCTGTCCAGCTGCACAGGTCTTCCTTCTCGTGGCTTATCGGTGAGGCTGGTGAGGCCAGACTGAAACCTCTGAAACTACCTCTGGCACTTTCGCACATCCGTAGCACCCTGGCCATATACGGCATTGATGATTAGTGCCGCTGCGCTGATTGGATGTCCCTGGTGAAATTCATATAAGATGACATGCCATACGTGGTACTCCGACACTGCCATGATCAAATACAAGCCACACTTTCAAGACGTGGAGTAGACCGTTCTCCTTCTACACACTTCTGCACAATCAAGTGCGCTATATGACTCAGCTATGGCACGTGCCTTCTACTTCACTATTCGCTCGTCAGATGGCCTCATTGCAGCGGTCTTCGCACATACGACATTACTTATGGGATAACTCAGTATATCATAAGTGTATTTTGTTAAAGGCGTTAAAGGCCTATGACATGTTTTGAACGTTAGTTCATTTTGTTCGATAGTATAAGTTATCTTTTTTTAATGAAAAGGGTTTCCTTCGAATATATATACAAGGTACTATCAGTTTGTGTGGTGTAGAAAGATTTTTTTTAAAATAAAGCATTTATATTGTTGCTTGTTGTAAGGCATCTATGACTCAGGCCGGGATAGGGGGAAGGAAGATGATGGAAGGTAGATGACCAGGGTACTTAGATATTGTAAGTACAATCAATATATTTGCCTCGTGTGACTGAGGAAAAAAACTGGCCGGTCGGTTTGTCTTAGTTCGGGGATTGTAAGGTTTTCTTATCAGATGCATCTACATGCATCGATTATTCAACATAAAAGTGTAAATGCATTTAGTATCAAAAATATGTATACAAAATTTTATTAATAACTCCGGCTTAAAAAACATAATGTTATTCTAAACAATTGCAAGTAAAAGAAAAAAATAGCGGTTAAAAGTGCTCGGTAACCTTGTTTAAAGAAACCAGTGCAAAGTAAAAGTAAAACCATTTCTCACTTCAAGCAATATAAAAACTCTGCTCGCCAAAACTAATTCATTCAAAACTCCATCGTCATATTCAATACATCACCTTAACTCATAAAACCTCATTACAGGAAGGACAGAACATTCTTAACAAAGTCTAAACATTACCTATCTAAATCATTACCTATTTCAACTTCTCTGTTTTGCAGTAAACACACGTTAAAACACTTTCAGTCAAGGACCCAATATTTTGTAACCATTAGCTGAAAGCGCAACAGGCAATATTCTTAACTTTCAATATTTTATTCTCATATTCAAAAATTCAATTGTAATTGCTAACTAAACAGTTCTTTAATTTATTTACTTGCAAATTATTCTCTGTATAATTGCTTAGTAGCACCTTGTTAAAAATTATTAAGGGTTGTGTAATTTAATAATCCAATTTTCTCGGGATTGGTGCCAGAATAGGTTTTGCTGGATAGCTAAGCTTTCATTACCATACAGCGGTAACATCTTTCGAGCTGTGACTTGTGGGGTACTGGACATGTATTTATATGTTGCTCGTAAGAAAAGTTGTCCTCCTATTGGTTGTCGTCCAATCAACTAGCCTCCAATCCAACCTCCAATCAACTAGCAAGATTACTGAGGAAAGGTAACATCAGGAAGGTACACTTTCCCCCCCCCCCCCAAGATCAAGAATTTACTGCCCACTCCAAAAGACGCATTGGGATTAAAGACACCAGGTATTTATAGAATTACATGTGAATGCAAGGCCACATACAAGGAGAGACAGGAAGAAACATAGAAGATAGAATGAAGGAACACCAGCGACACACCCGACTGTGGCAACCGGAGAAATCTGCAATCGCTGAACACTGCATACAACATATAAACATACAGCCTTGTGGGACCAAACTGAAATTCTAAAGAAAAGCAAGCACTTTTAGTACAGGAAAATACACGAAGCTTTATTTATTCGAACACACAGGCCCTCCATTAATAGAGACGATGGTTATCACTTTCCTGATATTTGGCTTCAACTTCTAAATGCAGCAGACAGCACAACAGCAACCCGAGCCAACAGCCAATCAGAGAACAGGTTCCGCAACGCAAATCCAATCACGCCATTGGCCCAAGCTAACAGCCAATCAGAGAACAGTTTTCACCACGCACATCCTAGCACACCATTGGCTAAAGACAACCAATAGGAGGACAGCTTTTCTTACGAGCAGCACATAAATACAGGTCCAGTACACCACAAGTGGGGTTCGTGTCCTGCAGCGGTGTCCATTCATCCAACTATCATTTATAAAACAAACGAAACTATATTTACTATTTATCAAAGGACGATAGTAGCCATTGGGCTAGAAGTCCTGTCTTGGTGGCCCTGCGGGCCCTGGGCAATTTACGTACGTTCCACAAGAGTCAGTCCGAGGCACACCTGCGGTGTGCTCGGGATCCGATGGCAATCGCTTGGCAGCTGTGATGCCCTCAATCGCCCGTGATGTGATGACGTAAACAGCGGAGTTGTACCAGTGAAGAATAGCCGCCTCCTGATACCGACACGAAGACTGGAAGAATCAGCCACTTAATTGTGGAAGCATGACCAATATGGTCAACGGCAACCGTGGTAGCAACTCTCCGAAAAACCGGGCTTCAGCAAGGCGAAGTACGTAGAACCATTAGTAACCATGTTGGTCAATCAGTCCCACTTGTTGAGAGCTAATCAGTCAAGTTTCTGCTGTAAGAGGGTAGCCCGATTCACATTCAATTCCGATTTTTTTTTACTTGACTGAGAGTCAATTACTTGTTGGGGCTGGCTACATGTAGACTCCTGGACACCTGCTGGGACACCGAGGCGACAGAGAGGATAACCCCACTTCGTGGATGCAGCCCCTGGATGAAGTAGCCACTCACCTGAGATGCAGCAGTTGACCGGCGTTTGCATGTTCAACACAGATACTTGCTTTCAGGATGCGATTCATAACAGTCAATACAGACATATTACCTGGGTTGTCCCACCCTTCGCAGCATGCGTGGTTTACCAGGTAATCTATCATAATTAGCTCGATACAGGGATTTTTACAGAATATCCAGCAATGCATATTCTGGTTTTTGCTCTCTTCAACAAAATTCTTGTCGCGTTTCTCTATCTTCTTTTTTCACCTTCTTTCTTTCTCCTTACATACTCCGATTCGCGGTAAATGTCTCCGAAACACAGAAATCGTAAGCATCCACACCCGTGACACCCGCTTTAGTTTCATGAAGCATGTGCATGATAGGGCATCACTGTAGAAGTTGGAGAGTGGTCACTACTCAGTGCGGAAGTTCACGGGGGCACTGAAATTCAAAACTGTTTTCAAACAAGTCACAGCTCTGAAGATGTTACCGCTGTATGGTAATGAAAGCTTAGCTATCCAGCAAAACCTATTCTGGCAGCAATCCCGAGAAAATTGGATTAATAATAGACGCCAGCGGAACTTCATGAACAGTGTTGTGTAATTTAGTTTGTGCTATCCTTTGGCTGCCAGGTTTACAGCAAGTAACTTAGTTTTGTTTAAAACTGTCAGTAATTCTATAAATCTGTTTTAATTCAAATATCCACTATACCACCATATCAATAACTGTATATCTGTAACAAGTATATTGTATTCAATAAATTCATTCTGTTTATCTGTCTGTTTATAATAAATTTCAATCTTAAAATCACCCACAATAATTAAATCTTATTAGCTTATTAATCTTAGTCCCCCCACAGTAAATCTTTATTTACATGATAGTAGGAAGAGAAGATTATGTTACATAATCAAAGATGTTCATCCAAATTAGGATCATTTATTTTTAAACCAGGATGGCGCTTAACTCCAATGAGGCAAGTTAGATTTAGAGACGGGTAGACCAAAGATTACGCCAGGATTTTCATTTGGGAATGTAAAGTCAAAATTGGGAGGATGTAAGTTCGAGTTTTGCACGGTTTCTATCGATTATTAACCGTAAAACAATTTAAGTTGGTGGTGCGTTAGAGAATTTGGGGAGTGATACCCCCAACGAGAAGGGAGGGTTGCAGAATCAGTGCGGTAGTCTACGCGCGTAAAGTTTATTTTTTCTTTTTACGTTGGGGTTTATATAAGTGCACAAAATGCAATATAGTGTATTCCCATATTCTATAATTCCTTTGGCGGATTCTTAGAATAATAACTTGTGGAATTTATTCTTCTTGGAACTGCACATCAGGCACTGCCTGCACGGTGTATCATCCACCGAAGTCAAGCAGACTAGATTACGGTTTCCTTTTTTTCTAAACCGTTGATAAATTACGTTATTACTAATTTCCATTTTTGGAGTGATCTAAGTGCTGTTTGGTAGGCGACTGAATTCACTTTGGGAGACATAGGAATTCATTATTTACGCAATTTCACATACACAAATGAAATTTTTACATTAGATTAGGTTGGTATGCAATTTTCAGTCAGGTTACACAATTTAGGTTAAGTTTGTTGTTTCAATTTCGGTTAGATGAGCATACGCTGTATAGAACCGTTGGAAGCTATAGATATTTCTTCCTTTCTGGGATTCTTTTCAAAACTGGATTCCAGAATGAAAACTGACACCATAAAGTTTTATACAAGAACCCCCACCATAACGTTATACAAAGACCTCTGAATAAGCACCTGACTAAAGAGTCTATTATGTGTCCTGTATGCAGTGATTCCGCCAGACCCCTCTGTGGGGGGTGTCACCCCCGAAATTCTCGACACCTCCCAACTTCAAAAAAAAAATTGCTGTTAAAAATCAATATAAACCGTGCAAAACTCCACTTACACCCTCCCAATTTGACTTTACACCCACCCATCCTAAACTGAATATCCTAGCGGAAACCCTGATGACTTGTGAGCACAAAAGTAATAACTTAGCATTTTCTACCATTAATTTTGCTGAAACCGGAGCAGTTCACGGTCATTCCAGCATGTTTCGTTCGTTCCGAGATTTTGTTGACTTAGCGTTGAGTCCCATTCATCATCTTCACTATGACATAGCACACAGAATAGGTTAGGAAGGATTGAGACTGCTCTGGTTCCAGTTCCAATTGAATAGCAAGGACTGACCTATACGTGAAGGGTGTGGTAAACTGGTCCATCCTATTCATTATTGATTTCAGATTACGAATTGTAGGTAAGTTTACCTTAGAAATAGTTTTAAAAAAACTTGCGGGGAGGATGCAGATAACTGGCCCATCCTATGTATTACTGACTTTAGGTTAGGGAAGTTAGGTACGGTTTCCTTAGAAATTGTAACAGAAAGTGACTACTTAAATAAGAAATACTATTTATTCCTATCAACGTCCTTGTTCATGAGAAAAGCATAAAGATGTTTATGCAACAGCATAGGATGTAGATAATATGGTGTACCAATTGTCTACACCCTTGCATAACATACTACTTTTATAAGGAATGCTCTTTTTTCCCATTGGCGCCCTTACTCCTGAAAGAAACCGAACATTGTTAATGTAATGGGTAGACCAGTTGTCTACACCTTTGACAAGTATATTATAGACAAGCCGACTTACTCATGAACTTAAAAATGTCCTCTCTGTTTCTGGTCTTCCTTAGTTCTTTTACGTCATCCTTGCTGAGAACTTCCCACGTACAAACTCGAGGAACTGGAGTTTTATAATCCCGCTGGAATGGAGGTAGGTTGTTAGATAAAACATCTTTCTTTTTGAAACTATTGTTTGTTGATAAATCGGCCATCTTTAGTAGAAAAATATTTCTTCATTAAGTACTTCTTCCTCAACATAGAGTGATGAATATAAATAGAGGGAACCTTAGGCTGTTTTGTTGCAGAGGGGAATGAAGCCAAGAGACGGAAGGGACAAGGCATCTCGGCCATATTAACTGACCCCATATTTAGAGACCCTCTTTTACGAGTATTGCATCTCTGAGGTGCACTCACTAATCCTCCTATCGAAAAAGGCAATCCTCACAGTACTCGGTATAGAGGGACTCTAATGGGGCCACACAAGATGGCTGCCGATGAACCGTAATTTGGCTTCATGTGACGTCATGTATATTCTCTCTATTTTCTTCCCAACTCTATGGTTGAAACATACAGTCAACACAGTCTTTTTTATAACATCCTTGGTCAACATGCACGGCAGTGCATCCAGCTAAGTTCCCCGCGTCACAAAACGTCAGCACTGCCAGAAGCATGTTATACAGGAACAAGAGTTTATGGCGGAATCGGCGATTTCGAGGCCCCGTAAGAAAGAAGATGTTAAAGATAGGAATATGAGTTTTCAATGTTAAGGAAATATCGCAAATATGTGCAGGTGTGCAAAATTTCATCTTCATCGCTTTAAAGCATATTCGAGTTATGGACCCCTGAAATGCGTATTTTAGGCTAACTGACTCACTCACTCACTCATCATATTGTTTAGGATGTTCCAAATAAGCTAGAAACATAAAATTTGGCTTGAAGGTGGAGGATGATAAGTAGGTAAAGGAAATATTCAAACATTTTGAAAAAAATCGTCATCTATTATTCAAAATGGCCGCCAAACGTAAACTTTCAAAGAATACACAGCCTAAACGGCTAAAGCTAGAAAAACGAAATTTGGCATGAAGGTACATCATTATTAGTCAGTTTGGAAAATATTACAAAATGACTCTAAAGACGCCATCTTGGATCCAAAATGGCCGCCAAAATGAAATTTCCTAGGATATACAGCCTAAACGGCTGGAGCTAGAAAAACAGAATTTAGTATGAGGGTACATCATCATTAGTAGGTTACAAAAATATTACAAACTGTCTCCAAAGATGCCATCTTGGAACCGAAATGGCGGACCTCACAATTCATTTTCCACACCGTTTGAGCTAGAGATACGAAATTTTGCTTAAATGTGTATTATCAAGAGTAGTTTAGGAAAATATTACATTTTAAAAAAGTCGCCATCTTAGATTCAAAATGACACCCCAAAAAACATTTTCAGCACCGTTCGAGATAGAGAACTGCAATTTGATATGAAGGTGTATCATCACGATTAGATCACGACAATATAAGGAAACATGAAGAATGCCCCCATCTTTGATCCCAAATGGCAACAAGAAACGAAATTTAGTATGAAGGTGTACCATCACGAGTAGGTTACGATAAATGGGGCAAGCCTCCCCATACAGGGACGCAGCCCCCCGGCGGTGTGGGGGAAGATCTTCACCATGAAGGCGCAATCCCCCGGAGAGCCTGGTTATGATAAAGGGGGTGCAGCCCGCCATGGGTTTATGAGGGCAGCTTTCCCAGCGAAGTGAAGCGAGTATATATATATATAGATAGATAGATAGATAGATATCGTCGTCGTCGGAAGTGCAATACCCCCTATGCGGCATTTTTTAACATTACATATTTTGGTACCAGTTTATAGTTCTGTGTACTGTGCATAATACTGTAGAAAAAATCATGTGGAAACAACTTCTACTTTTTAGATATAGCAGCTTTTGAGTACCTAAATTGTATTCCAGACTTTAGTCCAGAAACCGTATTTTTGTCCTTCGTGAAAAAATCGTAGTTTGCCACATAGGGGGTATTGCAATTCCGACGACGATATTATACACGTAAAAAAACTGTGAAATCCGAGCAGGAACACCAGAGGTGCAAAAAGTTAAGCCAACCTCTTCAGTCCTAAAATGTGGTGAAATGGAGGATGGATAAGCCAAGTTCCTTGGCGACAGCATGTAAGAGGAACACTGGATGTTGGCGCGAGGTGGCAACGTTCATGATCTTCAAACCCTAAGGCTGATGGGGGCCCTAAACACACCACCACCAAACCTACGGCTCGAACATCATAAACCTTCGCACCTCGCGTCAACTTCCAGTGCTCCTGCATGTCACACGAAGTATTGCGCGTCACAAAATGTCAGCACTGCTAGAAGCATGTTATACAGGAATAACAGTTTTGGCGAAATCAGCGTTTTCGAGGCCCCGTAAGAAAAACGATGTTAAAGATAGGAATATGAGCTTCCGAAGCTAAGGAGATATGGCAAATATGTGCAGGTGTGCAAAATTTCATATTCGTAGCTTTGAAGCATATTTGAATTGTGAACCCCTGAAATTGCATATTTTAGGCTCATTGATTCATACACTTACATTCACTCACTCACTTACCATATAGTTCAGGGTGTTCGGGATAAGCTATAAACATGAAATTTGGCATGAAGGTGGAGGATGATAAATAGATAAAGGGAAAAATTTCCATCATTTGGAAAGTCCCCATCTTGTATTCATAATAGCCGCCAAACGTAAAATTCCAAAGAAAACAGCCTAAACGGCTGAAGCTAGAAAACCGAAGTTTGGTATGAAGGTACATCATCACTAGTAGGTTAAGAAAATATTACAAAATGTTGAAACAGTTGTCATCTTGGATCCAAAATGGTCGCTAAAACGAAATTTCCATAGAATACACAGCCTAAACGCCTGGAGCTAGAATAACAAAATTTGGTATGACAGTACATCATTATTAGTAGGTTACGAAACGATTACAAAATGTCTCCAAATCGTGTACATCTTGGATGGCGGACCTCATAATCCATTTTCCATATAGTTTGAGCTAGAGATACAACATTTGGCATAAAAGGTGTATTATGAGGAGTAGTTTAGGAAAATATTACATTTTTTTTTAAAAGGTTGCTATTTTGGATTCAAAATGGCAGCCCAAAAACATTTTACACACCGTTCGAGATAGAGAAATGCAATTTGGTGTAAACGTGTACCATCACGATTAGGTCACGACAATATAACATAATGTTAAAAGTGTCTCCATCTTTAATCCAAAATGACCACCCAAAACCCATTTTCCAAACCACTGAAGCAAGAGAAACGAAATTCTGTATGAAGGTGTACCATCACGAGTAGGTTACAATAAATGGGGCAAACCTGCATATGGGGGCACAGCCCTCCGGGAGTATGAGGAAGATATGCACCATGGAGGTGCAGTCCCCCCGGAGAGTCTGGTTACGATAAAGGGAACGCAGTCTCCCAAAACTCCATAAGTTGGGGGTGCAGCCTGCAACGGGATACTGGAGGCAGCGCCCCCAGCGAAGCGAAGCAAGTAAATATATTATACATGCACAAAAAGCTGTTAAATCAGACCAAAAACACCAGAAATACTTAAGTGTAAAATCTGTTTTAAACAGACCATCGAACTCTACATAATACTGGAGTGACTACTTAAATTTAAATAAACGGGCCGCACAGCGATATGAAGCGTATAAAACTGAGTTAGAACTGAAAATTTGGTCCACATTGGATTAGACTAGAAGTGGACAATCAAGTTTAAACGTTTGCTCTGGCGTCTAAGTAGTCACTCCAGTATTATGTAGAGCTCGATGGTCTGACTTAAGTCAGATTTTACACTTAAGTATTTTCTTGCAACCCAGCCCAGAGATGCAAAAAGTTCAGCCAAGTTCTTCAGCCCTAAAAGGTTGTCAAATGGAGGACGTATGAGCCAAGTTCCTTGGCGACAGCATGTAAGAGGAACACTGGAACTTGACGCGAGGTGCCAAGGTTCATGATCTTCAAGCCATAAGGCTGGTGGCGGCCCTAAAACCCAGCACGCTGACCACTACCAACCCAAGGTTCGAAGTCGAACATTATGAACCTTGCCACCTCGCGCCAAGTTCCAGTGTTTCTCTTACATGCTGTCGCAAAGGAACTTGGCTCATCCTTCCTCTATTTCACCACTTTCTAGGATTGAAGAACTTGGCTGAAGTTTTTGCACCTCTGGTGTTTTTGCTCTTATGTAATTTACAAGAATCCAGACTGAAATAGCCATAACAGAACAAGAATGAAAAGCAGGTTTCAAGAGGAATTCAAGCACTCAACTTGTCATATTTAGGTTAGTTCAGGGCTGCGACGTGCTTGAAACCAGGTTATTTTACGCGTTATCAACAGTGAAATAAGTCTACTGTTTCAATAAACGGAATTACATATATTTTTTTCAGTAGGTTCAGAAAAAAGCGTGATCTTCATTACATTCTGTTCTCATTCGTTTTATTCTCTCTTCTTTCGTAAAGTTGCAATTTACTCGTGCAGCAAACTACGTTGTGTTGTGGGCTGCCCAGCCTGTAAGGATTTATCTATTTACTGATTTTACGTGTCACCCCGTCTCACTCCCTAGGGAGTGCTAGGGGTGTCTTACCCCCACAGTATTTCTTTCCAGGTTGTATGTGATATGTATAAAAAGTTTGATTGAAATTGCTCCAGACCTTCCACAGTTATGTTGGAACACATACACATTTATGTATACAGATAGATTCTCGTCTTCCAGGATTTCGATCACTTTCACCAGGCAAATGCCGAAATAGTTCTTTATGAAATCGCACGTTACTGCCTTTAATCCATATCCCAGAAAAATCTTCAGAGAAGGCCCGATGTTCGTACAATTTGTGGTAGACTTAGGCTTTAGTTGCCACTTCAGCCCATAATAGCAAATTCATCATGTTAGTCTATTACAAGTCGTATATAAGTAAATATTAATTGATTATTAAATCTACCGCAACAACTAAGAAACCTATCGGGACACCGGGTCAGAACTTCAAACAGGCCCTGATTAGCTTTCCAAGCGTTATTTATGCTTAGTTCGTCAAGAGATGTTTGTGAATCGTGTAACGGCTAATCAGTACATGTGGTGGCCACGCATGCATGGATATAACTAAGCATGTATTTATAACCCCGGTTAGGAAGAAGTTACTAAGCTGAAATTTTTTACGTATAAACTAGTTATGTTTGCTTGTAATTCTCAAAGTTTCAGTTTTCCACTATATGTAGTTTCAAATATATCAATGTTTTACCGCAAGAATCTGTATTTTTTCTGCATAATGCATAAGCATTTATGTACGTCATCCTGTATAACTCAGTCTCGAGCGAGACGCTTTTGGAATCGTATGTCCGCGAACTGATCCAATATTTTGTTGTAAATATTTCGCCTAGTATCTTGCCTAGATGATGTGGAAATTTGATT
Organism: Lepisma saccharinum; assembly: GCA_022664845.1. Classification (NCBI taxonomy): domain Eukaryota; kingdom Metazoa; phylum Arthropoda; class Insecta; order Zygentoma; family Lepismatidae; genus Lepisma; species Lepisma saccharinum. The sequence continues at coordinate 1,996 of JAGDQP010008048.1, read as the reverse complement.
CTGATTGGTTCAATACTAACTGGACTAGATTCAATTATGTCCTGTTATGTGTGTAAAATGTGTTAACATCTAGATAAATAATTGTATCTACTCGCGTCCAAGGAGAACCCACATGGAAACAACGTAGAATAGAAAGTTAACAGCACTTGCGTATGCTTACCGCTAACCGGAGGCTGCGCCCCTTCCACCACTGCTTACGCCGCCCAGCGCATATATATCTATATATAAGAAGAAAAAAGTTATTTAAAAAATATATGTAAAAGTAACTACGCCAGGATTCGATTCCGGAACCTCTGGATCAGCTTCCCGATACGTTAACCACCATACAAGCTGGGAATTGCGGAACAAGTGCTTGTCGGTGTTACTTCTAGTTCAAGGAGCTCTACGCCTGTGTAAGAGTGGGCCACGCCTTGTTTCCATGTGTTTCCCCTCAGATGCTAGTCTATTTAGAGCCAGTTTGGATCAAGATATGTATATAAGGTAAAACATTCCCTCCTCATTGGCTGAATAATGATATTTGACGCAACTGGAAGATACTGGATTGAAGCAAAGAGTACCCGTATAGAGAAATTAGTCTCTATACTAGCATTAAAAATCGACCGCTAGCTAACGAGAACCGCAGTCAATCAGGGCAAGTTTTGCTATCACAGAGCCTCTCGCTACTGTCGCTCAAATTTCCCTGTCAGGGGCTTGCTGAGTCATCCATAGATCTTTGGATTAATAAGTTTTCCGCAAAATCTTACGTCATCAGCGCAATGGAATATGGGAATTCAAAAGTGTTTACTGTTGTTCAGAATGGATCCCGCTGAGTTTGGCTCATTGAGCCTCCGTGAGAAGTCTGAGATCTGCTTTTCTTGCAAGCGTATGTTGCTTGCAATTTGGGTGAGTAGCCAAGTGAAACACGTGTTACACGTAGAACACGCAATAAAACGCATATTTTAATTGGCTACTCACCCAAATCGCAAGCAAAGTACACTTGCAAGAAAGCTGTCCTTACCCTTTATTACTGGGGTGTTCCTCTAACACAGATTTTATCTGGATGTTTTCTGAGATGTAACCATTGGTTTTATTTTTCTGTAGTTAGCTGTTGATTATTAAATATACAGTAATAAGTAGACCTGATGTAATTAAAGATCTTGGTGTCACCTTTGAAAAGAAATTGACGTTTAACAACCATATAACAAATATTACAAATGAAGCTTTTAAAATATATTAGGATTTGTAATGAGGATGGGAAAAGAGTTTAACAATATTACTACATTAGAGAAAATGTACTATACTTATGTTCGTTCCAAATTGGAATGTGCCTTTACTATTTGGAATCCCTCTCAACAAAGAATTTCCAACAACTAGATAAAATACAATCCAAATTTCTGAAATTTCTAACCCACAAAGTAACTAGGATCTATCATATTTATGAAAACTACAGTACATTCATTAAAAACTTTAATTTTCAGACGTTAGAGCAAAAGGAATATAATTTCTGATCTGTTGTTTCTTCGGAAAGTAATTCAAAATGACATAGACTGTTGAGATTTAGTATCATTGTTGCAGTTTCTTATCCCATCACTAAAAACTCGTGTATACAATACTCTTCCACTTCCGATGAACGTCCCTGTTCGTGGCAACATTAAATATGCAATGAACGAAAATTCTCTCATGTATTGTATTGAACCCTTTTTAATCACTTTCTTCGTTTGCTTCAACTCTAATTACATATTTTTTCTCTCTCTCAAATAATACTTACGCTCCGGAATTAGGACCTAAGGGAGGCCATCATTTGCCACGGTTCGTCACTATTTACTGGACTAAGCCAATCTACTCCAAAATTTCCAAAGAACTTCGCTGTCTGCCCAGGCGCCAGATTGCTCTGCTAGCAATCAACCAGAACACAATTTCTATATCCGGAAATAATTAATTTCATATTCTCTATCAAGGGGAGGAATCTCGTTAATATCTGCTTTAGGAAACAAAACTCTCGAATTTGATATATATA